>JAXQQM020064441.1:0-60184 GCA_034641835.2 Pinus albicaulis
CATTGATGGCAAAGGAGTTGGCAAAGAGGTAGCAGAGAAAGCAGCAGACAAGGAAAAGAGGCAGGCTAGGAAGTTGATGAAACAAATTCTATATGAAAAAGCTTTGATTTCAATAAGAACTTGTACGAGAACCAGTGATGTTTAAACTCTGTAATAAGGGTCTCCGTGTGATTCACCTTTTGAAGTATGTGGATGTGGGCACAATGATGTAACTTCGCTCTATTCAAAGAGAAAGACTGGAAACTGTTAATCGAGGACAGTCCTGCGAAAAGACCTGCATAGAGAACTTGGCCAGAACCAGAAAGTCCTGTAAGTAAACTCATTGTGTGAAGAAATAAATTGTTTCAGGGTTATCTGTGCAGTGATCAAATTAAATTTTGTGTGCATATATATATAGAGGTTCTTGACAATTAAATTCCTTTGGCAATGAGAAAATGTCTTGAATCTCCTTAACAGCTGCCTGTCTATTTAATGATGAAAGTGTATGGAGAATGTGCGTCAAAACCTGTGTTGAGGGTAAAAGACCACTGGTCGAATGAGGCGCCTACTGTATGACGAAGAGTATTTCTGTTGAATGCCTGTATATAGAATACGTTGTAAATGATGGCCCTGCATGCATTGTTGAAACTATGAAATGCCGAGGTTGGTTGCCGTGAACCCAACCCTGTGGGGGTCGTTTTAATTGGACATTTGACATGGCTTGTATCAATGTTTTCGAATAGCTACAACCTGGAATTTGACAATTACTCTAAGAGAAACGTAGCGATGACGGAACAAAGGAATGGAACCTTGAGAAAGAAGAGCGGAACTCATAAATAATAAAGGCGGATGGAACCTTGAGCAAAGGAGAGGAACCACGAGCGGAGTGAACAGTAAAGGCGGGATTCCGGTTTTCATCGCACCGCTTTCGACTGGCAAGTGGTATTCAAGAAATCAGAGCGATTCCATAGAGTGGCTGACACGTGGCATACGGCGGGGTCCCAAAAACCACTCATATCGCACATTATCGTTCGTGCATCTATGCCAAGCAATATCCGTCGGATCGTGTGGAGCAAGGCGATGTGTTCTCCGCTGTCTATGAAGGGTCATTTAAGCGCTAGGGTCCGGTCCAACACGCAACTATTGAATGTTAACTCGCGTGCAAGTTAACCAAGCGATATCCGTCGGATCAGCTGAAGCAGCGCGACGGGCTTATAACCGTTGGATCGTGATCGAAGTTACACAAAGGTATTTAAATGTTGGGGCCCAAACATTATAAAGATTAGTGTTGGGACTTAATCTACGCCAAGGTTTATTTACGGGTTTTAACATTTGAGTTAGGAAGGATGTATAATATATGTGGATACATTACGCCTAATGAAAAGGCCGAGGTTATTATCGCCGAAAGTTGGGTTTAATCAAAGTCGAAGTTTATATTCCAAGGTATGGGCCAGCGTTTGTTTGTTGTTTATGAAATAATCGAAATATAAATGTGTGGACCAGTGTGGGTTAAGTGGTTATGCCAAAAGGAGAACAGGAGTTAATATTACAGTCTTTTGACTTTCGAATGTATTCAGTTAAAATTGAATAGAGGGTTCAATTATACAGTGCGAAATGCTATGGGGCCCGAAGATATTATATGAGCGTTTCTTGTAAACACGAAACCAAAGGTTAAATTGTTGATGGTTCATGATAAAGATTGTGAGTACTGATATATCCGTGTTGTTAAAAAGGTTTTATAAAAATGCTGAGAGTTATTTTATGTATGATTAAAAGGCAGTTGTACATACAACAATTATATAACTGCAATGAACAGGGAACTGAATAAAAGAGAAAATGAAAAAGAGTGGAGTGGGATGAATGTGTATGGAAAAGGAAAAAGAAGAGGAGAGCGTGCAGAGATGAAAGTTCGGTGAACAGGAATATGTACAGGAATGAATTGGACAGGTGAATAAGCACAGAAAACGGGAAAATATGCAAAAGACAGTGAACAAAGTATGTAAGACAGCTGCATGACTGCTACAGAAAGGACAAAACCAGCAAGCCAAGGGCTGAGTGAAGTTTATATAATGTAACTGAAAATGTAAATGTTTTATTTGTTTTATATTGTTTGTGATGCAAAGGCAAGTATCCTAAGGAAAAGAAAAATCCCACTGTAACATGGAAATTTGTACATATTGTTATAATTTTAAATGAGTTGGACAAAGGAATGAGAAGACAAAAGTCAAAGAGTCATGGCTGTTCACTCCAAATTCCTTGTGGAATACAAACAGTCATGTAATGAACTCTATATATAATGTCAACTTGATATGCATAATAGGTAAGAGAGAGTAAGGATAGAGAATGAAAAGCATAAAAGATTGAATCAGAGAAGATAAGGAAGAGAGGAGCATAAAGAGATGCTACAGAACATAGCTGATATATGAGGTAAATCAGCAAACATTTCTTGTGATAAATAGATGGGAGTTGGTGCTTCCACATCAAGTTGTAGCTTGATAAAATGTCAGTTGTAGCTGACTGAGGTTGGAGCCTCCTGTAGGTTGGTGCCTGCAGAAAATAGATGGGAGTTGGTGCTTCCACATCAAGTTGTAGCTTGATAAAATGTCAGTTGTAGCTAACTGAGGTTGGAGCCTCCTGTAGGTTGGTGCCTACAGAAAATTAATGGGAGTTGGAGCTTCCTTGCAAGTTGTAGCTTGCAGAATTGAGGTAGGAGCCTCCTGTAGGTTGGTGCCTGCAAAAAATCGGTGGTGAGAGGGAGTTGGAGCTTGCCTTTGCATCACAACAATAATAAGATGTGGTTTTCTCCCTTTATGGGTTTCCACTTATATCTGGTGTCTCTGTGCATGATGTGTATGTGTTGATATGGTTTATCTCATCTGCTTAATACTTGTTGCTCTCATATTAAGTCTGTTGTTACATTATATTAATACTTGCTGCTCACATTCTAAGATTACTCACATATTAAGTTGAACATGAAATGAAGGTGTAAATAAGTTTTAATGAAAAGTTTTAAAAGTCCATGAATGTGTTAAACTGATTCAACCCCCCCTCTCAGTTTAACTAAAGGTTCAACATTTTGTAGATCCGGTCAAGGGAACTATAGTTATGCTCTAATCCAAGGTTAATGGATTAGGGTTTGATAAATGCTTCGACATCTATGTATATGTATTGTAACATTGAAAGGAATATAATGAAAAATTCATCTGGTAGTCCCGGTTTTGGGATCCAGGGGAAAATATATGTGTGTATTTGTTTTATTTTCTCACCAATATTTATTTTATTTTTTTAAGAATTCATTTGCACGTAATTTCTGTACAGGGTTAAAACCTACAATTACAATATTTCAATAAATTCCACCATTATCTTGAATTTAAGGTTATGAGGCGGTGCTTATGGATCCAAGAACCCATGAGGTCTAATATCCTACATGGATGTGGTGCAAGGTAAGGGTTCCAATCCAACATATTTGCCACAGTTCAACCCTGGGCCTTACATCGCCAAACAATAACAACAAGCCCCCGTCATGGAGGTGAACCTAACAAAGGTAAATCAACTTTTCTTTTTTATCTCTAATCCAAGGCAGTGATTTGCAGATTCAATGGGTTTTGGCTAGGTTTGATGCTTTGCATCATTAGATTTTTACAACCTGGACCAAAAACTATGATATATACTTATGCTCCAAAGTTTTTTTTCATTGTTTAGTTCGATACCCATGAATATTTGGAGAGATTTTTGAAAGAAGGTCCTTGGTTTTGGGGAAATGCAGGGATTTTCATCACCCCATCATTCCTAGATTGTGATGCCATAACAATGGTGGTTTCAACAATGCCAGTATGGGTGAGGCTACCAAATATTCCCCTTCCTTTCTGGCACCACCAAGTTCTCAAGGATATTGGAAACACTTTGGGTTCATTCAAAAATTTGGACTCTGAAAGAATGGAGAAAGGGATATTTACTTTTGTCAAAATTTGTGTCGAAATAGACCTAATTAAAATCCTACCTGATCACATTCAACTAAAACATAAATTCCTCTAGTGGACCAAAGTTCTCGATTATGAAAATACGACATTAAAATGTCGCTCATGTTACCAAATAGGATATTTGCAGGACATATGCCCCGACGCAAAAAATCACTAAAGAAAGAAAAAGGGGCGGGACCGCAAAACAAAAATATGGCAACATTTGTAACCTTTTTATCGCAGAGGAGGAAGAAGGGGAAATCACGAAGAACCCATCAAAATAAGAAGACGGGAGCACTTAGGTAAATGGGGGAAATGCAAGCCACAAGCAGAATGGTACAGAATCAGAATCAATTCAAGAACCAAATCAACTGAAAAATGTGGCACAAAAAGAGGATGGGATGATGGGTACAATGAGAGTTCATGCTCTGAAAATCTTTGATTTAGATAAAGAACCCCCACTATAGACAATTGTGAGTAATGTGGAAATGATTTTAGTTGACCAACACTTAGAGGATTGGTAGAAGGTTGAGAAAGAAAAGAAAGAAAAACAAGTTAAAATATTATTATTACATCATTCTTCTCATATTTTTCTTTTCCATTTTTAGTTTCTTAAGCACATAAGTAGAGATATCTCTCTTATGAAATGTGAATAGAATCATTTTTTTTCAGTAGAAAAAAAATGCCTGGTTTATATTGAGTACCAATACAGTTAAAAATTTGATATTTCCCAAAAATAGTTACATCTTAAGTACGTGTAAAGTACCAATACAGTTAAAACTTTGATAATTCCCACATAAGTTACATCTTAAGTACATATGTGATGGTAAAACCATCTACCATCAGGATAACCCAAAATGTTGTTAGAAAAACAAAAACAGCATTAGCTTGTGATTGTTGAAACAATATCGATCTTTCTTTATGCATGAAAAAACCAAAAAAGGAAGTTTTATCCTGTCAGCGTGTGATCCATGAAAATCAAATCTACAGAGAATTATGCAGTCGGATCTCAATCTATGATGTCTCCTAATGAAAAGGAAAATAGTACATTGCCAAAAATTTGGACAGAGGTAACCAATGGAAAAAAAAACAACATAATATAACATGCTCAGAAGAATTTAACCGTGCCTTTTTCCCCTTCTCCAGCCGCATCAGTCAATTCATAATGAATCTCCCAAAATACCCCTTTTAAAACTTGTTTGGATAACTTGTCAGCCCGTGAGTTTTTCTCTCTATAGATGTGCTTGAAGTGTGTACTGGAAAAGCAAGTCTAATTTCTCTAATTCTTTCCAACCATGCATTTAGATACCCAGGATGAAGTGTGGTCTCCTTATTTAGATGATCCAGTAGAACCTTAGAATCTCCAAATACCCATAATTTTTTGAGATATAATTGCTTAGAGAACCATAATAACCCCCACAATGCCAATATTTCAGCTCTCATGCTTGTCCCTAAGCCACCGTACCAGAAGATCGTGTAGTGGCATGTTGGAGAAATCATTAACCATGCCTCGCAACCACTTTTGGATTGTTGTGATGCACCATCAAAAAATCTTGCTGGCTAATGTATTTGAAATGGCCTCATTCTCTTTGATAGATTTGATGGGGGCCTCTGCTCAATTTTCATTTTTTCCCACGTCTGTATAGTATTATGACAAATCCTTACCGGGCTACTATCCACCTCCTCAAATAGCCATTTATTCCGGTGGCACCAAATGCACCAGTGAAAAATAACCAGAATATTTTTGAGAGACGTGTTTTTCTTTTGCCACCAATTGATGAATACAATCGTGTTCTCAAGTTCTGAGTTCTGGAGGTTGAAAAACACAAATAGCTCATTTTAGAATTTTTTGGCAAATGTGCAAGCATAGAATAAATGTTGATTGTTTTCTTCTCCCCTCACACAGAGTCTACAGATGCCAGGCCTGATCTTTCCTTTCCTCTATAGGTTTTCCCAAGTGAGGTTTTTGTCCATCCAGACTAACCATAGGAAAATTTTCATCTTTATCTGAGTGTTTACCTTCCATATATCCCTGAACTAGCATCTTCTGTCAATTAAGTGTTTTTTATTTAACATCATTTTATAGGTTTCTCCAGCCATAATCTACCCATCCTTAATCGTCCCACCCCAAATCACCCGATCACCAGAAACCTTAATATGGATGCCCTGACACCTCAAGGCTTCAATATATTTATCCCACTCATCCCTTAAATTTTTCTGTATCTCCAATTTGCTCACATGTCATCCATATTGGTGTACCTTGTATCACCTCCTTAATGATTTGGCCGATATAGAAATACCCCTTCTCATTTAGGTGGCGTAACAAATGGTAGCTGATAAGAATAGGAAAGGTTGATCCACGAAGCCCTATGTGACCAATTAGGATTTTGGCACCATTACCGAAATGCCACCTTAAGTTTTTGGAGAAACTGTTCTAGATGTGTTTGAAGCCATTCCATATGACAAAGCCACCCCTTATATCCCACCATCCCTTCATAAATAAGTCCACACCTACAACATCCAGGTACTTGTGCCTAATGATATCACTCCAGATCCCCAGTGATGTTAAACCCCGCCACATCGACTTCATGAGGAGTGCCTGCCCAAATATGTCAAGGTCCAGAAGACCCCATCCCCCATTTTCTTTAGGTTTCGTGATCATCTCCCACCGTGCCAAAGGGTACTTCCCTTTCTCCTTGCCCCCATTCCAAATGAATTTTTCCATGACGCATTTGATCCTATTGATAATCTTCTTTGGGATGGCATATAAATCATCCCAATACACCATGAACTGTTGTAAAAAGTCCTGTGTAAATTAATCGCCTGCCTTTAGACAACTAGCATCCACAACCAATCTTCTGCTCTGTAGTTATTGGGTTTCATTTGAAAACCAAGATATTTAAATCCCAGCTCAAGAATCTCAGTCCTGAAATTAAAAAGGAAGCCAATGAATTCAGCCACTTCCCGACCCCTTCCATCATTATATATACAAGATTTTCCATCATTTTCCATCATCACAGAAGCAATACAGGATCTGGTAAAGATCTCGTGAAAAGCCAACCAAACACTCTTAATAAGCATACCAAACATTATAAAATGATCCACAAAAAGGCTATGACTGATCTCCCTACTATGCGTGATCCTAATACCCCTAATATTTCCAGCAATCAAAACACAATCGATTTTAATGCTAAATGCATCCATGAACAATATAAAGAGCAAGGGGGAGAGAGCACATCCTTGACATAGACCACACCTAGGTTTAAAAAATATAGTTTCCACCCCATTAATAATGACATCCATTTATGTTTTACAGACACACCCCATAATCTAGTTTACATAAATCCTTTCAAGGCCAATCTTATTTAAAATCAATCTAAATAAGCCTCAATCGACCCTGTCATAAGCTTTACTGAGGTATACCTTCATGACCATTACATCTAGTTTTCTAGAATTAATTGTGTGGATAATATCTTGAGTTGAGGCCACCACGTCATGAATGCTTCTCTTCTTTAAGAAACCTGATTATTCTGGGGTAATAAATCTAGACAACACAATCTTCATCCGTTCTAAAATAGTCTTAGAAATTATTTTGTACAGGGTGTTGCACAGTGATATAGGCCTAAAATCGTCAAAATACAAAGCCCCTTTTTTCTTTGGTATAAGTACAATAAATGTTGAGTTTATAGCCCCTTGTATTATGCACGAGCTCTTAGCTTCCTCTACCATATCAGTAATATCATGTATGAAGAAATCAGCAAAATGTATAAAGAATTCCGGGGTCCAGCCATCTGGCCCCTAGCTCTTGTCCACCGAGAAAGACTTTAGGAAGGTCATAACCTCCTCTTTACTAAGAAATTTCTTGAAATTCTATGTATCCCTCTCATCAAACATGGTGGGAAATTCCTCCACCGCCCACAATTGTTCCTCATGAACAGGCATCCCACGATCTTTGAATAAGCTTTCAAAATGTTTTATTGCTTCTGCTTGAATATATTCCAAGGAGAAATATGAGACCCCATTAGCATTAATCTACCAAATCGCATTTGCATTTTTCCTGCCCATAGCATAAGCATGAAAATACTTGGTATTCTTGTCCCCCTCTTTCAACCAAGTTTCCCTAATTTTTAACCTCCACGATTGTTCCTCTATTAACAGTATCTTGTTTTTTTCCTTCTAAATCTCCTTAATCCTTTTCCATGTTACATATGATTGTGATCCATCCTCCAGTTCCTTCAATAGCCGGGATGTATCAATGGCATAATCTTTTAGTCTGTCAATAATTTTTATCCTTTTAGTTTGCTCCCAGCTTGTAACAGTCTTCTTTAGACGCCTGAGAGTGTTTGCTAAATGTTCCATGGTTGATATTCCTTCAATCCTGTTATGTGATTTCATATGCCCCTCAACCAGATTGTTGAAAGTGGAATCCTGTAGCCATACCCTATTAAACTTGAATGGACAACCACCCGGATTCCTCTCAAAACATCATTCCATGATAATAGGTCAATGGTTATATATGGTAATCTCCTCAGCACGAGCAGATAAATCTCCCATATGGGAAAGAAGATTTGAATTAACCAAAAAATGGTCTTTCCTTTTACAAATGTAATCTGGCCCCTGTCTGTCATTATACCAAGTAGGGCAGAGATGTTCCAGCTTGATGTTGCATAGACGATAATTCTGAAACATATCAATTAGAAAACCAGCAAGATGATCACTCCTACCTTTGTCCCCCCAAATATCCCAATCATGTAGCGAACAATTGAAATCACCAGCGATAATAAAATGATCCAACTTAAAAATGCCACAATTCTCCATCATTTCCCAGAAAGAGGATCATCGAGATCCTATATGGTGCATACAAATTAATCATATGGATCCTCTGCTTATAACCTCTCAGAAAATCCAGATAATATAATCCCACAAAAAGAGCCAAATTCCTTCGAGATTGGCCCAACGAGGATCCCAAAGCACGATCTCACCTCTACGTGTGCGGCATCACGTGCCACCATGTGCCATGCTGGGTACATGGCACGAAAACAGGAAATGGACCGGTCAGTAGAATGCATAGATTCTTGAATAAAGATTATGGAAGGGTTTACCTTCCGGAAGAAATCCCTTAGAGATAAGAATTTAGCCCTCCCCCAACCCCTTTAAGTTCAGAGAACAGAGATGGATCATGACGCAGCATGGGAGGGATTCAATGCTCTAAGAACCCTATCCAAGGCCAATGTGACAGGAACATCTATAAAATTTCTGGATTCCAAATCCGGTTCTGTAACAGACGTAGATAAAGATTTTTTTTTTAATACGAGGTCTTCCTTTACCCTTGTTGATCATGACATTCGATATAGATGACAGGATGAGGTGCAAAGGTGGTGAGGAAGGCTTACCTGTGTCCACAGTCAGTGGAACCAGGTTGGAATCTGAATCAAGAAGCATTAGTTCAAGATCGCTACCTATAGAGTTCCGAGGCGACAGCGAGGAACCCAATCTAGGGGGAGATAGGGAAGAGGACGAGGACGGATGGGAAACCACCAAGTTCGATAGAAAAGCACCAACATGGGGCTCATCAAAATGATTAGAAAGAGGTGAGGGGTGAGGAATAACTAGAGGGGTCCTGTCAGAGCCCCCAACATTGTCGAAAGAGCTCTTAAGACAAACCAAAGTATGACTCCCACCCGATGGAATAGGAGATCCCTTCCCATTATTTCTATCAGGTCCCATGACAGAAATGGATGTATAAACCCCCACCACCACATTATTATCACAAGCAGAATAATGGATGGGAGGTATTTCAGAGTTACCTGGAATAGGCAGATATGTCTTCGGCATCACCAGTTGTCTGAGTGTCGCCTCTACACCTGCACAGGAAGCCATCCAGTCATGTGACTTCATGTTTTTCCCCTAGTAGTGTTCTGATCTCCATCGAGAGTAGGAATGCATAAAATGGCCCGTTGCATGGCAAATATGACAATGGAAAGACGTATGCCAATAATCTAGACATTGACGATAAGTCGTCCCGTCCCACTCTGGGTCGATGTTTTCAGGTAGACCCCCGGTGAAGGAGACCTCAACAAGGATCCACGCCACACACTTATCAAATAAGAAGATACACTTTGGATCAACAAAACAGTAGGATTTGATACTATTACCAATAGCTTCTAGCACCAGAGCTGACCAAAATTGGATAGGAAAACCATGCATTCAAACCCATAAAAGATGATTTTTCAGGGCATTGTCAATAGGGTGAAAATTAACTATCCAACAATACAGTGCTAGAAAGAACCTACCATGAACCCATGTCCTTTGCAATATTTTTGGTATGTCCTCATTTTTCAGAAGGTGAAAAGAAAGCCATCCATTTGGAAGTTTGTTGATCTTGGGCTCATAACCGAGAAGCTTCTGCCAGACAACCGTCAACCACTGTTGCATATCAATGGAACTGTATTTCTCAAACTTCCAGTTGCCCACTATCGCCCTCGATAAAAAACTCTTTGCCCACTCCCACGGAACATCACTGCCAAAACTTAGGAGTATACAATCAGGAGCGGGTTTGAAATTTTTAGAGGGTTGCAACTTATTCCTCTATTTAGCAATGGTTCCAAAAGCCAACGTCATCCGTTCCCCAATTCTCACAACACCTAGAGATAATTATTTTCCCAAAGAGACAAAGGAAGACATAGAATTAGGGCCACTAGATGGAGGGAGTTGTGTAGGAATGCAATTATGCGTGCCAGTAAATTCACCACCCTCCACCAGCTCAAGGGCATGCATAAACTCCTCGTTGAATGTATTCGTCTTGGGATCCTCAAATGTACCATCCACCTCCATCACTAAATTATAAACACAAAGTGTGAGAAATAGAGAATGAAGCCACATACGTTCTTTTGGCTTGAGGGGTCTTGACCCAGGTTCAGAGGTTAATTTTTGCCAACAAACCCTTATACTACTGGCCCTTTCGGTAATGACCTACTTTCGCAAGGCAAGGTCTCACCTGAAGTAGTATGGGAGCATGCTGGAACTAGGTTTCCGCACCCTAAGAGAGAGTAGGTAATCAAGACAGATCTGTGTTGCAACTATCAGGTTCGCATAGAACAAGTTTGTTATTAGGCTTTTAATAGTATAATCAGAAAATAACCATAACAAAGCTATTACCATCCACGGATCTATTCAATATATTCGCATCCACGTGTGTATCAGTAATTACCATCACAAAATGTTATAATCACAGATACATTCGCAGCTTAAGGGAATAACACAGATGCACTTTAGAAATAAACAAGATCAGTTTAGATAACATAAGATACTTCAAATATATTATGCATTCATTAGTATCAAAAAAACCTGATTACAACCCAAGACATAGCCCACATATATAGCCAGTGGGGTCTGCATACAATAGGACTGAGGATCTCCGCGCACACAGCCAGTAGGATTCCTTACCCAAAACAACCCAAGACAGATCTCAATAGTTTGTACGTAGCATTAATATTACTTATCCTCCCTTTAGACTCAAACTATCCATCTATTTATATCATCGTAGCCTTCATTATCCTATGGTCCGCGAATCGTTGTTTGCGGACCCTAGGTCTACCCTTTGACCCGCCCCAAAACCCCTACGCAAGACTAATTAATACAAAAGTATACCAAAAATGTAGCTTAGGGGACCACATTCCAATAGGCCCCCAACACAATCTTGTGACTCGTCCTGAGTCACGCCGGCTATGAGGTTTTCATTTTAGCCTGAAGCTGCTTGATTGCCTCTACCAGAGGGGGAAACATTTATTCGCACTGCGTAGCATCATTTTGTGCAATGTCCACCAACTTTTGCGAAGTTGGGCCTTCAGTAGTAGCAGTGACACTCTCCAGGGTCTGATTCAACTGCTTGACTGCCACATCCACCTCCTGCGATATCTTGAGGGCCTAATTGGCCCATGGTTTGAGGTGGTCACCCAAAACCTTCTTTCGGTGTCGAAGGCCTTCCATGTCATCTCGGAGTGCATGGCTGGTGTGCAGCTTGGCCAAGCATTGAGCGGGGACCAGAGTGGGCATTGTAGCCTCCACCTATTTGAACTCTTCTTCCTTCTGGCGTAGCTCTCGGGTGATTAAACTCAGGAGAGGGTCACACTGCACCTTGGTCCACAAGTGCATATCTATTTCTAGCAATTATGCGCCCTTAATGATATAAGTTTTAATAAAATTGGTGGCTTCTGTGACCAGTGCATCTCATTGGGCTCATACCTCTGACGCAGTTCTCTGCTGCTCCATCCCAGTCTTGACATTCTGAATCTCGGTTCTCGAAGCCTTCAAAACTGCAACGAGTCCCTCAATCTTAGCTTGAGGGGTAGCAGATGCCGGGATATCTTCGGTCACATATGTGCACAACCTGCTAATTAATCTCTCCAACTCAGTCTGCTGCATGGTGGCAAGGGTGCATGCAGCCTAGACTTGGGACATCTCGACAGTTTTTTAACAATTGTCTGCTCAGCCGTACTAAGCTGTTGATGTACCCAGAAATCTTTGTGCTGGATCTCTCGAAGAGGGCTATATGGAGAACCTGAAACGGTTCATACGAAAGCCAAGCCAAGTCCAATTGTACCTCTGTGCAGGCCTGGACTTTCGCACACAAGGTAGGCGGGCTCAGGGTGAGTGATATGCCTGGCAAAAGGTAGAGGTGGCTATCATTCGTGATGATCAATGTACTGCTCATTGTTGGGGGCGGACGCAATGGAATCATGCTTGTCTGCAGGGTATTGGTCTTCAGCTGCAGTGATCGAAGCTCGGACTGTAGTGCAGTGACCGCGGCCTTCTATTGTTCCTCCAAAGAAAGCCACCTGTCTTCCGAGGCGAGGGTGACTGCATCTGCGATTTTCTCCAGGTCTTCCTCTGTCAAATTCACTTCAGTCTCCCTTCTGGGCCTTGTAGCCCTACGTTTCTGTTGTTGTCCTTTGAGAGGTTCAATTTTCCGTTTCGTACCACGTGGGGACTCAGTACCCCACACATCCAAATCGTCTGTGTCCATGTCCTGTTGCTGCGAATCTGGCTCCGCACCCTTCTCGGCATCCTTGCCACTTTCTTCTTCTTTTTTGGTGGTATCAAGTAGGGTGGTCTTCGGGGTGGTGCTTGTGCTTGCAGTGTCAGTTGTACCTGATTTGAAGCCCAATATCTAGTGTGGTGGCCAAGTAGCAATGAGTCGATCAATTTCTTCATCAGCGACCATGTAAGGCAGTGATACCCACGCCGGATCCTTACGGCCCCAGATCTGCACATTGTGCATTGTGACCTGGAATGTTGCGATGCTCTTGTACTTGTCGTAGATCACTAGTGACAAGCGTGGTCGGGAATGGATTGCAGCTGTGAGCCCAGTCTAAAATAGGACCCAAAAGACTTTGTTATCCTCTATGTTTTGTTCATCCTTTGAATCCCACAGATTCGCATATCACGTCCCCTCGCACATGTCTAGCTCGAGCCCAGGGAGGACCGAGTCTTCAGGGGCTTCCCAAGCAACCAACACGAATAGGAGTAGCAACCAGGAATAGCAGAATGCCCTTCCATGATCCTGGGCCTCGCACAAGTTCTCCAAAAATTCATTACACAGGAACTGGGACCAGTTGAAGCAGACCCCTTTCTTGCAGCGGCCAGACAATTTAATTACATACGCGGGGACAGTCACAAACTGGAATTTGTGCATCATTTTACATGCCAACAACAAGGTACACATGCATGCGCGCGGGTCGCTAATGGTGCTGATCATGAACCCCCTAGTATTTCGCTCAACATGGTAGTCGTCCCGCACCTTATCTGCAATCAATTGCTCTTAATTTTTTCTGACTCGCTCCATTGGATTCAGCCCCTCCATGAGGAGACTATTGATATGATGAATTAACGCGACATCAATGGGAATGCAGTCCCGGATCCATAGGTTGTCGTCATGGACAAGGGCTAGTAGCTGGCGCACAACCCGGTTAGTAATATTGTAGTAGCTAAAGTGAGGCATCTATAGCAAGTTTAACAATCTGGAACTAGCCAATCCACTTTCCCATGACATCGAGACTACCTTCAGCACATCATCCTCCAATACCCTTTCGAGGTATAGTTCGGGGTTCAATTTTGGGAAGGCTTCCAGTTTAGCCAAGTCGTGATCATCATTTTTTATCAAGTGGAGCTTGCCAAAGGATTCTCCAATTATGGGAACCTCACCTAGGATCAACGGCATTTGCAGATAGGCACGCATACCACTGAGATTCTTATGTGTGCACACCGCGGGCCTACGAGGCCGAACATAGGGCAGTAGCCAGTTTATGGTTTCGGCAATCCAAGCTTCCTCCTGAGCAGACAGAGGTCGCTTTGCCGGGTTAGGCGAGCGAGCATGGGGCATTGTTCGCGGGGATTTCATAGTCCGAGGGGAGGTACACGAATTCACCCGAACCCATTTCACAGTCCTCCTTGGCCCTTGCTCCTGGCCTTTCCCCTTACCCTTATTTTTCTCCACCTGCTTCCCCTTGCTTGGTGTGGACACAACCTCTTCAACCTCAGTGGTGACTTCCAATACTTCATCGGATTCTTTCTCCATCGAGACTACAGTCTGCGACGATTCAGCGGGATTGGATGCAGTCATTCTTGTGCAAAAGATAAACTCAGGGCTGCTACTATGAGAAGGGGTAGCACGCCCAGACATGAGCAGAGTACAATAGCTACAAAAAATTGCAAGGCACAAGTTTTTTAGAATGCATGGAACTCACTTCTGATTTACCCTCCTGCTTTATAGCATTGGGTACTGACCAACAGTTGGGCGAGGCTTATCTGAAACCTACCATTAAGAAAACAGTAAAAAATCTTCGAAAATCGCCTCATTAATTTCCGACTTCCCGCTCCTTCCAATGGTAAAATTTGATTTTTACCCAGTTTTATTGTTCCAATGACTAGTTTTCATAGTTAAGTATGACCCTTTCATGCCCAGTGCACCTCTCCAAGCTTCTAGACCTGCGATCAACCCCTGCATTCCCAACACACCTCTCCAATCTTCCAGACCTGTGATTGACCCTTACGCGTACAATGGACCTCTCTATGTTTTGCCTCCTCCCTACACATATTCCACCCCATACAGCTACTATGGCCATATAGTCATTTGATGTGGTATAGTTTGAGCTGGTTGCCATTGACATATCCTGGGATCATATCACCGCACAGTGTAGTTGACCGTACAACTCCTTTGTCAATGATTTCCTTTACAATGTAGGGACCTAGCTAGTGTTGGTAGAACTTCCCCGGGTGCCTCACAAACTGGCTATCATATAGCAGGACCAATTCTCCCTTCAAAAATATCTTTTTCCGAATATGTCTATCATGCCATGCTTTTTCTCGGGCCTTCTGGACATGCTGATGAAAGTTAGCAATGAATCGATCTTCCTCCAAGGTGACTAGCTGCACTAAGCGTTCTTCCATGATATCGGGCTCCGCCATGTTTGTAAACGCTGCGATGTAGAGGCTAGGAACAATATAACCATGGGAATAATGGCCTCCTTTCCATAAACCATCTGAAACGGTGTTTTACCACTCAATTTCTTGCATGTGTTTCGATAGGCCCAGAGGACCAATGGGATGCGCACGTCCCAGTCACTTCGATCAACATTACAGACCTTGGTCAGCGCATGTTCCAAGATTTTATTAAAATCCTCTACTACTCCATTTTCCTGCGGGTGAAAAGGGGTACTTTTTGCGTGGTGGATCCGAAATTCTTCAGTCAAAACCTGTATTATTTCATTAACAAAATGTGTTCCTCTATCGCTCATCAAAATCTTCGGACAGCCAAACCTAGTTAGCATCTGTTCAAAAATAAAGTGTGCAATGGTGTCTGTAGTAAATTCCTTCACAGCTTGCACTTCGTCCCATCTGGTTACATAATCAGTTCCGGTAATGATGTAGAGGGCACTTGTCTTCCTCCCTGGTGGGTTGATGGGCCCAACAAAGTCTATGGCCCATTTTTCAAATGCCTGCAGGGCCATTTGTGGCTGCAAGGGTATTTCATCCCTGTGCAACGGTCTTCTTGTCATTTGGCATGTATCGCAGACTTTTTAGTAGTCATAAGAGTCACTATGCAGGGTGGGCCACCATATCCCAGCTCTTAAGATCTTTTGTGCCGTTACTTTCCCTGCGTAGTGACCTCCTGCAACACCTTCGTGGGCTTCTACTAAGATATATTGTCTTTCATGCTCCAGAACATACCTTCATAGTACCTCATCAGCTCCTAGTTTATACAAGTAGCCCGCTATGATGGTAAAGTCCACTGCGCGGGTTACCAACTCTTTTTTCTGTTGTACCAAATATTCTGCAGTCACCACCCCCATGGTTAAGAAATGAATGATATCAGTGAAGTGCACATCAACCACCTTAATAGCAAATAGCTGTGCATCGGGCAGTCCCTCTAGGTTGGTCGGTTCCTCACCACTCTCGATTTGGGACAAATGGTTTGGCCCAACATTTAGTTTCCCTGGCTTTACGATGATCTCAAAATCATATTCTTGAAAGAGCAGTATCCATTGGAAAATCTTCCCCCCCATCACAGGCTTATTGACGAGGTACTTCAAAGCGCAGTGATCCATGAACATCTTGAAGTGTCCTCCTAGTAGATAGTGGCAGTATTTCTGCAGGGCATATACTATGTCCAGCCCCTCACATTTAGTAGTGGACCCTCCTAAGGCAATCCCTGAGGCATCCACATGGACATGAAAAACGTTCGCCTAATCAGGAAAAATGAGGATAAGTGCAGAGACCATCCTCTCCTTGAGTAGCTCAAAACTCTTCTGACACTCATCATCCCAAAATAATGATACGTCCTTCTTTAGCAGCTTTTCCATGGGTGTCGTGATGAGGGCGTACCCCTAAATGAACTTATGGTAGTAGCTTGTATGCCTGAGAATGGAGCGCAAATATTTCTCAACTGTAGGGACTGCTAAGATGATGATAACTACTACCTTGGCAGGGTCAACCATGAGTCCTTGCCGATAGACGATGTGTCCTAACAAGATCTCGAAAGGTACGCAGAATATGCATTTCTTAATATTTAGGGAAATATGGTGCTTCCTACAGGCATCCAACATCATGCACAGGTTTGAGACGTGCTTCTTGACCAACCCAAATACTGTCCAATCGTCAAAATATACCTCCAAAAACTTGTGGATGAACTCCTTTAACACTGTGACCACCACCTGCGAAAAAATTGCAGGGGCATTCTTAAGCCCAAACGACATGACGATGTACTAGAAGGATCCCCATTCAGTGGCGAACATAGTTTTGCTGCGATCTTCAGGTGCGATCCTGATCTGATGGTAGCCCAAAAACCCGTCAGTGAACGAGTACGCTTCCTGTCCTCCCACACTATCGAGAATTTTGTCAGAGAATGGCATAGGGAAGGGATCATGTACGTAGGCATCATTCAATTTTCTCAGGTCAACATAGATTATTATTTCTCCTTTAGTCTTCTTCTCCTAGACCACCATAGGGCTTACCCAATCTGACTGTTCTATCAGTTTAATGATACTTGCAACTATCATTTTTTCTATTTCGTTCTTGACTTTCTGTTTATACTTGGGGTTCAATCGGTACGATCGCTGCTTGACAGGGCACACATCTAGTTTTAAAGTGATGCACATGACCCCTAGGTCCCTTGTAATACCCTTGAGTTCTAATAATTTTGTAGGAAACAGGTCCCGGTACTTCGTGAGAAGCTCTGCAACTTTTTTAACAGTATCATCATCCCAGTAGTCCCCAATTTTAGCTAGTTTAGGTTGTTCTTTTGTTCCAATGTTGACTTCCCTTAGCTTAAGAGGCTTAGTCACATCGATGATCTGTAGTGGGGATCCAAAAACTACGCGTTCCCCCTCCGATTCTGGGATAGTGACAATTCACAGGTCTTCATCACATTCCTCCATTGATAGATTGCGACAGTTAATAATATCCTGCATCTTCGTATCCCAAGTTGGTGCCCCGTACTCTGCACGAGGGCATGATTCATCAAATACTAGGGCATCTATATCCTTTAGGGCCTCATCTAATGCCTCAGTTCGTCCTATCAACCCGAATGTCCCCACAAAATCATCCTTCATAGTCTCCCAATAGCGGGTACGTTGATGTAGTTCTACATCCAGATACCATGCAGTAGGAATTGGCCCCAAGGCATGAATAAATAGGTGGACCCATTCATTCTCAGTCCTTTCACACCATGCCTCCATCCATGCAGTCACATGCTTATGCGGGTCTCCTTGGCCAAGTAAAGCCTCTATGCATAGGTGAACCGGGGGTTTGAACTGTAGAATCATCATCTCGCGGCATTCCTCCCAATCCTGGAACATCCCCTTATGAGTCTCCCATCACCACGTAGGATTTGTGCGCATGGCTAGGTTAAGTGCCCACATTCTTTGCTCCCTTGGGACTTCCTCTTCAAATGTTCTGAAAAAACCCTTAGTACTACTAGACCCATCAAAACAAGGCAGCTCTCTTACCTCTGAGGAGATACACCAAAAGCTTTTTGTGATCCTAAGACAACGCAGTGCAAATACATCATGTAACCAATTCTGCCAATTTTAAATCTCCCTGTCAGAGTCAGAGAGGAATTCACTATATTTTTCCCAACAAAGCACACCATCAGCAGTAGGATTAATCCAATCCTCGGCCCGGGTGGTGAGTTTATAAATATGATCCACATCGTCTTCTTTGCGCACAGGCTCTGTATACTGCTCTCCTTCCGCATGGTCTAGAGGGACTATCACTCTTGTACCCTCATTCTCAAAAACCATGCTTCTTTTCTTCAAGTTGATAATGCCTCCCATATCTATCGCCCAATCTAGTCCTAGAAGTGCATGATAGGGGTCTACATCCTCCACAATCTGAATTACTTCAAAATCTGCGCGTACCTTAACTCTTGCGATATCTATCGTAATCTTTGACAGTCTCCCCAACGGTGTGATATTCTGTTGGTTAGCCATGCATAGCTATATAGTAGACCATTCCAACTTAGGCTCTCCCATCTACAGCCATGTCTGCCTGGGTAGGACATTTGCATCAGATCCCAGATCCAGGATGACCTAATCCATTTCATAGTCGCCAATCTGCGATGTTAGCCGCATCCCCCGCATAGTGCGTTTCTTATGCTTGTATATTTTGTGGACATATTTAACTTTGGTGGGAGGTTCAGTTCGTTCCGCACAACTGTATATCAGTGCTTGAAGATTCTCTACTGCCTTCTAGTTGTGTAGTAGCTTCATACATTCCTGTAGGAATGGTTGAACTTCATCGTCTGCTCGTAGTTTTGTTGGAGCCTTGGAAGTAGATGCCTCATCCTGGTAAAGTTTTTGCGAGCTTCAATGAAGGTTTCTTTCTCCTTTTGTAGGTCCAAGCTTTCCTATTTAATAGCAGCCTTTCGGATAAGGTGTTCAGCCGCAGCTTTCTCCTCAACTCCTCCAATAACCATGCCACTACGTGCTATGACATTAATACTTGGTCCCTCATCGCACGGTTCAGCCTTAACCCTCAGCACATTCTGCGTTGGTGTTTGATGTTTTTCCTGCATTTTTGCTATCAATACTGGGCAATCTTCAGTCACATGATCCAATTGTCTACAATATCGGCAAGATTGTCTTGCAGGGTTCAGACAGTCCCTTGCAAATTGCCCTATTTCTCCACAATTGTAACAGATCAATTGCCCTCTTCCATGACCTACGCCTCCACCCCTTCCCCCTCCCTTGCCCCTGGCTGGGGAGCCTCCTCTTCCTGAGGGAGATAGTGGTGAAGAAGGGTCATCCTGTACCCTGTATAGGTTTCCTTGGTCTATCCATTAAGTCATAGGTTCGATAGTTATGTTCGCCATGTCCCACAGATGAGCAGAATCGACACCATTGTTACTTCAACTTTGGAACATAAGCACCAA
The DNA here is from genome assembly GCA_034641835.2 of Pinus albicaulis. Lineage (NCBI taxonomy): Eukaryota > Viridiplantae > Streptophyta > Pinopsida > Pinales > Pinaceae > Pinus > Pinus albicaulis. The sequence goes on from JAXQQM020064441.1 coordinate 19,867, forward strand.
GACGGGGGCAGTGGTTGGTATCATGCAGTCCAGCTACGTGGCAATCAGCGCACCATAATGTCAGACCACTTGGTCTTGCAACCTCTTTAGGACATAATGGGCTGGGCCCCCCAGCCTACATGTAGTCCCCCAGTAGAGGACAGTGGTCCTTGGTGTGGTCGGACACCCTGCATCTTATGCACCATATGTCTGGGCTAGCCTCTTTTCCTTGTTCTTTCCATAGATTCTGGATTTCGAGGTGCATTACCTCCATCTGTCCCTGGATCTGTTGTACCCCAAACTAAGCATCGTCTCTTGGCACAACTTCTAGCTTCAAAGCAATCTCCAAGGCTTTCTCTTGCGTCTCAATCGCTTGTTGACCCATAGGTCCACGCAGGTGGGGTAATAGCATGGTGATGAACCATTCCTTGTGTTGTCTGTCATCATACTAAAATTTCCCATCTTTGATAACCTTCTTTAGCCGTTGATCAGCTTCCCATACCAACTCAGTGGGTTCCTGTTTAAAGTCTTTCAAGTCAACCACTATTTGGGAGTAGGACTTAGGCTTCCAAAACTGTTGTTTTAAAGAATCCTTAATTTTTTTTATTGATGGATCCACATGCTGCCCTACGTACCCCATGAACTAATCCAAGACCCTCCTTCAAAGGCTAGGGATAGTTGCACCCTCTTCACAGCATCACTAGCCACATTCTGTGCAGTCCATACTAATTCCAGTACGAATCAAAATCGGTCCATATCTTTGTCTCCCATGCCCTTGAAGGTGGGTAGCTTCATGTGTGCAACAATATCTCCTTTAGGTGGTGGCTGTGGTGTGGGGGAGTTCTTGCCCTTATGCTGATTCGAAGGCGGTGTAGCTGGAGGGCTACTTCCTACGTGCGCAACCGATTCTCTTAATGGGTTGTAGATGGATCTATCCCCTTCCTGATTTACTCTGTAGTACTTACCACTTTGTGTCGTACTCTCACCCTAATCAGAGGTCATTCATTTAGTGTAGCTACACGGAATTCACTTTTCACACAGTAATATTTTAATCAATAGCAGCAATGTTTGCAAAAACTTACCTTGGAACCCTTTGAAGAACCTTTGCTCCGCTTCAGAGTAGGACACGATCTGATCAACTGTGAATTCTATTTCAAATCCTCCTAGCACACTATCCACCCAATGATCTACAGTCCGGGTGATTGTGTTGTGAATATTTTCCAACTGTTGAATTAATTCTGGAGTCCACTGCATAATCTGATCGTCCTTCCAACACGTCTGAAATTTTACAAGCCTTGCTCACCACTTGTGGAATTCGCGCACAAATGTTACCAAGAAAAATTTGCATACTTCGGTGAAAATGTATTTGTTCTTCCACTTCTCAGTTGTTAGCTTCGTGCTGCGATTCTCTTTTACAGAGAATTCCAGAATCTATCCTTCAAACCAGTCTCTAAGCTCCAATTTCTCAGGTCTACAACATCCTCGTGGCATTACCTAATCTCTCTCTCAAAATGATCCTGCTCCCTACAACGGAACCATTTTTTGGCTTGAGGGGTCTTGACCCAAGTTCGGAGGTTAAGGTTTGCCAACAAAGCCCTATACTACTGGCCCTTTTGGCAATGACCTACTTTCGCAGACCAAGGTCTCACCCGAAGTAGTATGGGAGGGTGTTGGAACCAGGTTTCTGCGCCGTGGGAGAGAGTAGGTAATCAAGACAGATCGGCGTTACAACTATCAAGTTCGCACAGAACGGGTTCGTTATCACTATTTTAATAGTATAATCGGAAAATAAACATAACAAAGCTATTATCATCCACAGATCTGGTCAATATATTCGCATCCACGTGTGTATCAGTAATTACCATCACAGGACATTATAATCACAGCTAATTCACAAATCACAGATACATTTGTAGCTTAAGTGAATAACACAGATGCACTTTAGTAATAAACATGATCAGTTCAGATAACATAAGATACTTCAAATATATTTTTCATTCATTAGTATCCAAAAAACTTGATTACAACCCAAGACACAGCTTGTGCACACAGCCAACGGGGTTTGCACACATCAGGACTAAGGATCTTCGCGCACATAGCCAACAGGAGTCCTTACCCAAAACAACCCAATATAGATCTCAACAGTTCATACATAGCATCAATCTTACTTACCCTCCCTTTAGACTCAAACTATCCATCTATTTATATCATCATAACCTTAGCTATCCTATGGTCTGCAAATCGTGGTTTGCGGATCCTAGGTCTACCCTTTGACCCATTACAAAACATTGGGGGCTTTGACCCACCCAAAACCCCTACGCTAGACTAATTAATACAAAAATATACCAAAAATGCAGTTTAGGGGACCACATTACAACACGTTCCAACCCACCGAGATTAATAGGCAAGCTTAGTTGCACAAAAACCCATGCAGAGAATGTCCGAACCAAGGACTGGCAGCATTACATCCACCTCGATAACTAGCCAAGAAATCTGCCATGTACACGATCCAATGAATCAAAGGACAAAGGGAGATAATTAGTAGAGTTAATGAAACATCCTAATCAAAGATGATAGACCATCATATAATCATTGTCTGTCGCCACTATCAGCTGCCCCCTCCGCGGATTTTTTTTTTTAATATGATCCCAGAAAAGGGATCACCCCCAACAGAAAAACCAGTGAGAGTCAACAGTAATGATGAAACCAAGAGGGAATGTGAGAATCAAGACAAAGTCCAGCTAGTCCTGGTGAAACATTCTAGAAAAGATTAGAAACGTTAAACGAGACCCATACCCCCCAGCAAACATAACTCCCCAAAGGAGTCTGTAAAAAAATACAGCGAGTGATCTCAATGGCCCCTAAACCGTCTTCCAATAAAAAAAAACTTCAAACGTCCCCCATTAGAAGATAGACCACCTACGGGGTTTAGTACACCCACGCTTGGATGTAGACCCATTCGAGATAGAAGAACCTCGGCCATTGCATGTATAAGAAATGATTCACAGAATATCTACCCAAACACTGACAATCCAAAACTAATGATTGAGATGACCCCTGAGATGATAATGTTTAAAAATAATTAACCACCTATTCAGAAATAGTGAGGGTCAAAATACCATCCAGAGGCAATGCTCTTATCGACATCAAGGTCAAATCACCTTACTTACTCCAACAGAGGCAATGATTCAACTGACCATGACGAAAGGCCCAAGTAATGTATCCCTGGTTTGAGAATGAAGCACTGTCCTCTCTGGTTCAAAGGCGTATTCCCACTTCTCTACCATTACCCCACTAAATAATGTAACTTACCATCTACAAAATGTACTTCTATCCCTTTTTTCAATAGTTGAAATAAAACTACAATTGTTTTTTCCTCGCAAAATAAAAAAAAACATTCTAACATTAATTTACTTCTTCATTTCTCTATTATAATTTCAATTTGTCCATTCTATAATAAATGTGAGTTTTGCATTTGCAAATAAAAAACACTACCTAAACTAACTTTTATATAATTAAATAGAAAGTAATTAAAATACTAAATCATTAAATAAAAAGTAATTCAAATACTAAAGTATAACGAAAAAGTGGAAGTTAATTAAAAAAATCATTTAAATAATTAAGTAAATTTGTCTCAATAGTATTTCTATATCAACACGTATATCTTTACTTATACCAATAATTTCTTTATATCAACCATTCATATCTTTATATTTTTATCATATTCAGTAGTGAGAAATAATCTTCTTGGAGAAAAATACACAATGGAGGAACACAAATGGTTAATAACAATAACATTTAAGAGTGACATGCGTAACAAATTTAAGAGACGCCTTTATATTTTTTATATTAACAAAAAATAACATTTATTAATATCGTATGTAATGGGTAATTAATGGATAAGAGTATATGTTTGTTATGGATTTAAAGTAATGAGTTAAAATATGTATATTTTCATAAATTATAACAAACACATATCTACACAGGTAAAATTTCAACACATATCTACATAAGTAAAATTTCATTTATTTTTGGTATGTTAATTTAATATATAACTTAAATATAATTTTAAAATTAAAATTAATCTGCAACAGTTATGTTCACTACTTTTTTCAACAAAACATTATGAAATCCAAAACTATCTCACATAACCATTGTCGCTCCGGATTATCTCACATAACCATTGAATATTTTCACCCATATACAAAATATGAAGAATAAAGCTTTATAACCATTGAATATTTTCACCCATATACAAAATATGAAGAATAAAGCTTTATATACATAAAATATCAAAGTAACTTCCTTTGACAGAATATGCACTCGTATTTTTACACATTTTTTACCATTTCAATGACCAACCCTTTCTTCAAAGAACTCAAGCTCCTTTCTCAATTTAACGATTTTTAATCCTATGCGTCGACTAATATGTATTGAAATGTCTTTTAAATCCACAGCACATGTACCTCCACACATTTTCAGGAATGTGGGATGATAAACCATTCAACTTCATATATGAAGCAAAGCAATTACATTTAAAAAAAAAACTAATAAAAAACATTATCCTCAGTCCTATCCTTCTTCTTTTTATCCTGACCCTCCGTTGACGGCTTCCTCCCATTGACCCACGTCATCTTCGCCATTTCTACTCCTTCCCACGGACTGTAACATGTCTAACACTTGTTTCATGGAAGGCCGACGACTCGGCACCCTGTTGATGCAATGCAAACCAACTGCTAACATACGCAACATTTGCTTTGTGTAACCACTGCTTATACTCTCCTCTTCACCTTCTATAATTCGCCGGTCCAGTACTTCCAACAGCACCAGCTCCCGCTCTTCGGCCTCCTCCTCTCTCCGGCTTAGTTTGCTGAGGATCCATCCCACGATGTCAAGGCTGTCCCCATATTCCCTCTCCCCCGTGGCTCTTTTACCACTTACAAGCTCCAGCAGCACAACCCCAAAGCTGTATACGTCGCTCTTCTCACTCACCTTCATCCTCCCATATGTATACTCTGCACATATATTGAAAAATAAAATCGATGAGCTGTGTCATATTCAATATATTGTTGTTTAATCAATCCATATATAATATAAGGTACATGAATTAAATTAGTTTGACATATATAATACCTGGGGCAATGTAGCCATGAGACCCCGTGAATCCAGATATTGTTAGACCGTCTTGTCCCGACCCCGACCCCGGCTGATGACGATATATTAGTTTCTTGGATACACCAAAATCGGCAATCTTGGCTTCAAACTCTGAGTCCAGCAAGATATTGCTCGATTTCACGTCTCTGTGCAATATTGGAGGCCTGCAATCATGATGCAAATAGCAGAGCCCGCGAGCTACACCAACTGCAATCTTATGTCGGACTGGCCACCCCAGCGCCTGCATTGATTCTGATCGGCCTCCATGAAGACACTCAAAAAGGCTTCCCTTTTCTATGTATTCAAACACCAATAACTTGAAATCCGATTCTGCACTCGAGATGCAGCACAAAAGCTTTAGGATGTTGGCATGCCTAATCACGCCCAGGGTCTCCACTTCTGCTTCAAATTCATTTCTTCTGTTCGAAATCTTCTTAACAGCCACCTCCTGCCCATTCTGGAGATTGGCCTTGTACACTTTTCCAGTGCCTCCTGATCCAATCACAGTGTCCTCTGTCAACTGCTTGAGGATGTATGACCCGTTCACTTCCAAGCCTGAGTGAAAGGGTGTTACTTCCCATGACGTTGAGCTGCTTGGTTTTCCCACAAACAAGTTTCTCAAGATGCCGTTATTGATATTAAAGCAACCAACACAAATCAAGCACCAAAATAGCATAATTGCCATTGCTAACACCAGAATTGGGACTAGAATTATGGGCAAATAATGATGTGATAATGAATCCTTTTTCTTTGAAAAACATGATCTAATCCTAAACCCGAAAGCAGTATCCTCGCATAGGTTGGGGTTGGCAAGAAAACTATCATTATAAGCCAAATTCTTGAAAATGGCCGGAATCGACCCAGACAACTGATTGCCAGAAATATTGAAAACGTCTAACCTGAGATGCCCCAATTCAGGAGGAATTTCCCCTGTAAGCAGATTATTTGACAGGTCCAGAAAGTTTAAAGTTGACATGGAGCCTAAGCTTGGAGAGATTTTACCTGTTAACTGGTTGCTGGCAAGATTGAGATGAGAGAGACGTGGTAATGACATTATTCCGTATGGAATTTCCCCATCTAATGAATTGTGATCAAGCTGCAGGTAATCAATTGAACCCAAGCCTGCAATGCCGTCAGGAAGAGGCCCGAACAGCCGGTTATTGCTTGCGCTGAAGTCCACGAGATTGCTCAGCTGTCCGATCTCTTGAGGAATCATTCCGCTGAACCGATTGTTGTCCAGCTGTAACCATTGCAACTCCTTTGCTTCACCAATCTTCATGGGAATGTGGCCTTCAAACAGATTATTATAGAGCTTCAATTCTACAAGTGTTTGACAACTCCATAAAGTGGTAGGAACCTCACCACTCAACTGGTTATTATAGAGTTGTGCGTATTGTAGACTACTACTACAAGAGTCGAAGGGCGGCAAACTCCCACTAAAATTGTTCGAAAATACAACCAACTGGAAAAGAATTCTTCCCTTGCATAGATTTCGAGGCAGAGGGCCCTCGAAATGGTTGTCTGAAACATCGATCAGCCAAATATTAGAATGTGTACCCAAATTCTGCGGCAACCACCCACTCAGCTTGTTATTGGAAAGATCCAAGCTTGTCAGGTTAACAAGGCTTCCTAGCTGTGCAGGGACAGATCCCGTGAGCTTGTTTTCCCACAAAGACAAGCTTTCGAGGTGGACAAGATTTACAATTTTTTCAGGAATCGTTCTATTCAACTGATTACTTGAAAAGTCGAGATTACGTATGTTCCTCAGCTCGTCAATATTGCGTGGGATTTGTCCAGACAGCTGGTTTTTCCAGAGAGCGAGTTGTGTAACCTTGGACAATTTCATCAAACTGGTGGGAATGCTACCCGAGAGACGATTGGCAGCGAGATCCAAGCTGTTCAGCTCCGTCAAATTACCCAACGAAGAGGGGATTTCTCCTTCCAGACCGCATTTTCTCAGCCATAGCTCCTGCAGGTGGGTCAAATTGCTGAGAAAAGCAGGAAACGTTCCATTCAAGGGATTATTACCGAGAGACAGGGTCTCCAATTTGGGTAACATGCCAAAGCCTGGAGGAATATTTCCAGAGAAATTGTTATAATCCAAGTGCAGATGGCGCAACTCAGCCAGTTCATGGATGCGATGCGGCAAACTTCCCATGAACTGGTTCTCTGACAAATCCAGCGTCTGCAAACGCTTGCACGCCAGCAATCCGTAGGGGAACGGACCTCCGAAAAGATTCCCGGGCAGTATCAACTCCTTCAGATATTGAAGGCCGCATATAGTAGAACTCAGATTGCCTGAAATGTTAGCGTTGGAGAGATTAAGTTTAGTAACTAGCTTGAATTGAGTATCACAAAACACTCCATTCCAACTACATGGACTCTCATCAGATGCGTTCCACCTGCTCAAAGAACTATTTGTGTCTATCCACTCCATCTTTTTTATCTTCATAAGAATTCTTCCTTCCTCTGAGATATTCATGGCATTGCACTGAAGTACAACTTGCAACAGACTAGTCATGACGAAGATGCAGAATAATTTGGATTGGGAGAATGGGAGGTGTAAGCACAAGTGACCCATGGTCAGTTGGTTGCTTGATATTTTGGTTTTGCTTTGATGGATATAAATATAACAATTTTTGCTACTGTAGTTTTGGCTGAAGGACCAAATTGGAAATTTTGCGGTGACGCCAAAATAGAAAGAATAATAAGAAAGAAAAGAGAATTTTGACGTTCCTGGAGGCTAAAAATAGCCTATGGGACAGATTGCTTCTCTATCTGACTCTTGTATTCGGCCCTTTTCCTGTGAAGTTTTACAATGACCACTCCCAACTTATCGACAAACTCTTCACTGAATAGCTTATCCCAAGAATTAGCTGCCAGAATATCTGCATAGTTTTCCCTGGTGTCTTTGAAGGCCTCACATTCTAGAATGAAATGTTTTTCTGTTTCCACTTTTTCGGAGGAGCAAAAAATACATACTCTTTCTTCCCACATTTCTTTTGGCCTTTTCCAGCGCCTTGTTTCACACCGGAGTTGATGAGAATTAGTCCTTAATTGAGCAATAAGAATTTTAGATCTCCAAGAAATATTAGCCCCTATGTACGCCTTTTGTTGATGGTTCTGCGTGGGGTTAAACTCTTCCATGTAGTACTTCTTCTTTCTCTCTAGCTCTTTCTTCCAAGTATGTTTGTGGAATTTATCCATAACAAAAGTTTTTATCTCTTCACTGTTTGTAGGACACATGTTCAAGCAAATACCCCATTTACTAAAACTAAACTGTTAATTGCATAGACATACTTGACTACACTGCTCTTAGCTTTTGGAACTTGTAAAATATCATAGAAAGTTCCCGTTGCGTGAAGGTTGCCGTGTCAATGTGGGTCTCCAGTTTCTACGAAATAAAATAGATTTTCGACGAAGCATCCACATCTGGAGAATGAATAATTATTACCATGTGAGCTTTCATTGTAATGTTTGCAAAGTACAAAAAAATCAGATTGGATGCTTGACTGAATGAAGCTTTGACCTGGTACCCATTTATAAAGAAACTTCTTGACTGTAAGAAGCTTCTTGATAGGATAGCCGCTTTATATATATATTAAATTTTTAGACGTGATTTCTATTGGAATTAGGTTCCACTCATTATAATTTTTCTAATATTTAATTTTAAGAAAATATTTTTAATCCAATACATCATCCAAACAATACGCTGAACAAATTTTCAGTTCCAAATTAAAAAACAACCATTTTAATATAAAAAACAAATATTTCACTACCTATTAAAAACACACCACATATTTATATAAACAATGAATACTTATCACACACCTTAACATCTTCCCGTCTCTTTAATTTTACACCCATCCATTCAGATTCGTTTTTTAGTTGGACGGTGAGCTTCATTGACCTCTACTCTCACTTCGTATCTGCACCATTTCAAAATTAAATATATATATAAACTCTATCTTTATAAGAAGAAGATTATTCTTATTAGAGGTATTACTTAATAGACTAACTTGGTTATGGGCACTATGGATATACCCAAATAAGGAAATGTTTTCCTCATTCTTTTAGGTTGAGGTTGTAGATATCAAGCTCTAAATTAATGAAAGGATAATCTTTATCTAGAGAGCTTGTTAATGGGAAAGTTAGGGATATTCAAGGGCACCAAGCTAAAATTATCAAAATTGGAAGGTTCATCCTCACCCTGCACTTGCACAATCTCCTCAACTTGGTAGTTAAACAAAGCTTCCCTAGGTTGTGGACGCAAAGCCTTGTCGTGCCTCTATTTAAAAGTGGGGATAAAAATGTTCCCTCTAACTATAGGACTATCATGATTTGCCACTTTTTAGCCAAGTTGTATAGGCTCGTTTTGGAAAATAAGGTTAGAACTTGGCTTGAAATCCATGGTAAAAGAGCCATTGAGCAAGCTGGTTTTAGAAGGCATCACTCTATGATCGACCACCTTGCCACGCTCAGGACCATTTCTGAGGATTGTCATAACAATAATATTGATCTCTTTTGTTGTTTTGTTGACTTTAGAAAATCTTTCGACATGGTTCCTCGAGAGAATTTATGGCAAAGGTTGGATGAGATAATGGTTCCTCTGGAGTTAAGAATCGTTGTTATTAGATTATACGAGAATGTTATTGCCAAGCTTAAGACCATTGAGTGATGGTCTACTAATATTAAATGCAACATCAATGTTAAGCAAGGGTGTCCCCTATCCCGTACCTTTTTTGGCATCTACGTTGAGAAGCTTGAGGAATGCTTAGAAGTCGTTGGTTGTGTTGTACCTAAGCTCGCTGGTATTTTCATTACTCCTCTCCTCTATGTTGATGATATTGTTCTTCTTTCCAGGAGTCCCGACAATCTCAATAAGCAGCTTACAACCCTCCACGATTATTGTTCCAAGATGGGTATGACTATTAATACTAACAAGACTAAAGTTATGATTATTTAATCCAAAAGGATCCCCTATGATAATTTCATTTATGATAACAATTACTTAGAGAATGTTTCTTCTTACAAATATTTAGGTATTGACATTCATCATCAGCACAACTAGAACTATAACATTGAGAAAATGATTATAGGTGGTTGGAAAGCTTACTATGAGCTTGAAAACTTTTGTAATATGACTAATATTTGAGTTTGGAGTAAAAAAAAATCCTCTTTGAGACTCTCTTCAACCCTGTTATCTTATATGTGTGTGAGGGGTGGGGTTGTAGACTATTAGAGATTCATGGAGAAATATTGAAATGATCCAAAAGCAATTCATAACTTACAACCTCAATATTAAAGGTAATACTCCCTACCCTATTCTCTTAATTGAGGCTAGCCTTTCCCCCATTGAATGCACGACTATATTTAGGTATTTTATGTATAAGAAGAAGTTGTAGAACATGGAAGCTAAGAGACTCCCAAAAATTGCTTCTAAATCTAGTCAAAACCAACTTCGACTCAAGCGAGGGTGGCATAAGGATGCCAAGTCCTGGCTCAATCATTAGGAGATAAATGAGGAGATCATCTTGGGGAATAAGGATAATATTAAGAATGTAATTACTTCCAAATTTAAGGATAAGTTATGGAGTGATAAGGAGTTAGAGGGGAAAACAAAGTTAAGATATTATAAGGAGGTTATCAACCCCATGATTGCTAACCAAAATTACCTTTATGTCTTAACCAGTGCTAAGAAGAGAATGAATATTGCAAAGATTAAGACCAATTCTCATGATCTCCGGAGTGAAATCGTACGTTTTGTTGGAAATACTTCCAACCACCGCCATGAATAAGGAGTGGCAACAACCTACGCTTCATTGAATTTTTGTGCAGGGAAGGACGAAGCTTCAATCTTCAAATCTGGAGGCGTTTTACACAAAATCCAAACAACAGAGTACATGACTCTTCCTCTGTGTTTATTTCTTCCGTGCCACGTTGACTTACCATTAGCCCGTTCTTCACCGCCCGCAACATTTAAGTTTTAACCCTTAAGCCTTTGCCATAAGTTAAACTTTCGCCGATGCGATATCGACGGGACCCACCACCAACCTTACTGCATTTGTAAACCCGTGAAATTCTTTGCATTCCGCCTATTCCTTTGTTTTATGCATTTTACACTTACCGTGCTATTCCGCGTCGTTGCCTGCACTTCGAAATTATTAGCGTTTAACTTTAAGCCCTTCACCAAAATGTTATTTCCCCATCGATGTGATCTGGTGGGACCCACAAATCTCACCGCATTTCGCAACTCTTTCCACTTACCTTTTTAGCACCCGCAACCCGCACTTCGCAAGTTATAATTTTTAACTTTAAAGCCGCTCGTAAGTTGTTTTGTTTTATTTGTGATGCAATCTCAAAGGAGCACGTGTCAAGCTCAAGAGGGTAGCGCAAAGGGCACATCGCAAAGCTCAGGAGTTAACAGATAAGCGCACGCAAGATAAGTTGTTTGTATTGTGATGTGATATGTGCCACGTCACATCGCAATCACAATGTTTTTAGTTTTCCCGTAAGTGCATATGTTAAAAGTTAAAATTGCTGATGAGCGATTTGCAATGGAGCCACCGGATGTGATGTGTTTTCAGAAGCAGAACCCATAATATTTGAGGTCTGATATTATCTGTTTTGAAAGCGTTTTGTACATTGTTTCATGTGTAAACAAAAAATTAGAACGGAAGGACGATTTTGTTGTTGAACGTCCATTCCCGCATTAAATTGCATTAAAACGCATGCTGAAACCATTTTGTATAAACTAATGTATTTATCATATGTTCAGAGAGAGAGAGATGATTCAAATTTCAGAGAAGAGTTGAATAAATTTGAAAGAGTTCCTCTCCTGTGAATATCATTAGTTGTCTATGTATGAGTGTTAATTCCACACATATTTTGCATTCTCTATGTTGTGGGGGAACACATCTCCCTCTTTTTGTTGTTTTTTCAATTTCCAACATGGTATCGAAGCAGGTTTAGGCTCTCAGTGAAAGAACGAGTCTTTACCGAAGAAGCTGAAAGATTGTTTTTTGAGAAGCTGATTCTCCAGTGTTGAGAAGGTGTGTTTACAAAGTCAAGATGGCAGCAGTAGGCACAAGCTTGACTAATCCCCAACTACCACAGTTCAATGGGAAGAATTATGATTATTGGGCAATTACAATGAAGGCCCTGTTCTCCTCACAATATATTTGGGAGCTGGTGGAACATGGTTTCCAAGAACCAACAGATGTAGCAGCATATAATGCTTTAACACAAGCAGAAAGGGATTTGTTGAGATAAAATAAGGAGGAATCCAAAGCCATCTTCTATATTTTCCAAGCAGTACATGAGAGTATTTTCCCAAGGATTGCAGCAGCAACAAATTCTAAGGAGGTATCATACACCCTCCAGACAGCCTATCAAGGCATCGCAAAGTTGAAGACAACAAAACTTCAAATGCTGAGAAGAGATTTTGAAACTCTTTGTATGAAAGAGTCTGATAACATAGACTCATTATTTACACATGTGATTGGGTTGGTTACCCAGCTAAGGTCCCATGGAGAGACACTTGAAGAAAGGAGAATAGTGGAGAAAGTCTTAAGAATTCTACCATCAAGGTTTAATGCCATAGTAATGGCCATAGAAGAGACAAAGGATTTCTCACAGTTTTCAGTGGATGAGCTTCATGCATCACTGATGTCTCATGAGCACAGTCTGAATAGAGCAACAAACTCCTCATTGTAGCATGCATTTAAGACACAAATGTCTTTTGGTCAAGGTAGAGGTCGACGAAGATCAAACTATCGAGGAAGAGGAAGAAGCCCACACAGAGACGGAAGAAGCAGCCCTGCAAGCACAAGTGGAAGGGGCAAAAATCAGAATCCAAGCCAAGGCTCAAGCCAGAATCAAACACAAGGATAGAGGTATGATAAATCTCAAGTCCAATGTCATTATTGCAAAAAGTATGGCCATTATGCAAATGAATGTAGAAAGAAGCAAAATGACATGGGTAGTAAACCTAGTGTAAATTTTACAAAAGAAAATCAGAACCAAGGAAATGTGATTTTAACTTGTAATGTAGCACAAGAAAAACAAGAAGATATATGGTTCTTAGATTCACGGTGTAGTAACCATATGACTGGAAACATAGTAATGTTTTCCAATCTAGATGAAAGTGTAAAATTTGAAGTGACCACGGGGCCTGATAGCAAAGTCTCTGTCATGGGGAAAGGAAGAGTAAACATACTGACAAAGAAGGTAGAGAAGAAGTTTGCGCCAGATGTCTATTATGTCCCTGACCTGAAATGTAACCTTCTAAGCATTGGGCAGCTCATGCATAAGGGATACAATGTGTTTTTTAAGAATGATGTGTGCACAACCATGGATATACCTCCAAGTAGACAGGTCATTGCAAAAGTGCATATGACAAGCAATAGAATGTTTCCTCTCAAGATTAGATCAGACTTGAAGGAAGGAGGTGCTGTAGCAGCTGTCACACAAGAAGTCTTTTAAGAAGAAGTGAAATATGAGAACTAGTTATGGCATTTGAGATTTGGACATCTCAATTTCGGAGGTTTGAACTTGTTGCATAGAAAATGCATGGTAAAGGGATTACCACTCATAGATAAACCAGACAGCCTATGTGAAGGCTGCATCTTGGGAAAACAACATAGAGAATCATTTCCAATAGGAAAGAGTATAAGGGCAAAGGCACCTTTGGAGATTTTCCACTTAGATTCGTGTGGACAAATGCAAACACCATCATTAGTTGGAAATCATTATGTTTTTACATTTATATATGATTACACAAGGAAGACATGGGTATATTTTCTAAAATAGAAAAGTGAAGTGTTTGAACACTTCTACTACTTCAAAGCTCTTGTTGAGAAGCAAATTGGACACTACATAAAAGTGTTGAGAACTGACAAAGGTGGAGAATATATCTCCAAAGACTTCCTACATTTCTATAGGGAGCATGGAATACATAAGAAATTTACCACAAGGTATACACCTCAGAAAAATGGTGTAGCAGAAAGAAATAATAGGACCATCATGGACATGGTAGGGAGTATGTTGAAGGCAAATCATTTGCCAAATGAGCATTGGGCAGAAGATGTAAATTGTGCAGCTTATATTTTAAATAGATGTCCAACCAAATCTGTTATGAACTGAGTTCCAGAAGAATCATGGAGTGGAAAAAATCAAGTTGTCACTCACATGAGAGTGTTTGGATGTGTGGCATATGCACATGTCCCGGATTAGTTAAGGAAGAAGTTGTATAGTAAGGGGGAGAAATGTGTATTTATTAGATACAGTGATGAATCCAAGGCTTACAAGCTCTATAATCCATCAACCAAGAAAGTAATAATCAACAGAGATGTTAAGTTCATAGAAGAAGAAGCTTGGGGTGGAAGTTTAGAGAAGACAGTGAATGTGAAGACTTGTATCTCACATGAAGACAAAGAGAAATTGATTACAGAAAACAACTCCTCAATGGTGGCTCCTCCTCCACCTACACAAGCTCAATAGAGCACACTGCAAGCAAGCAATAGAGCAGCAGTGCAAAACCAAGGAAGTGCTTCTCCAAGCACACCACAGGGATCAAAAACTCCCTCGAGTTCAAGTGAAACTCCAAGCACATCTTCAGCAAATACAAGAAGACCAAGATTCATAAATTTAAGTGAAATTTATGAGCAAGAACTTGATAGTAGTGCTGGTCTGAATTCTTTATTTGCATTATTTTTTCATGTTGATGACCCAATCCATTTTGAAGATGCAGTAAAAGAAGAGAAGTGGATTGAAGAAATGAATGAAGAGATAGGAGCAATAGAAAAGAATGACACATGGGATTTAGTGGACCTCCCACAAGGAAAATAAGTTATTGGAGTGAAATGGGTCTATAAGACCAAGAGCAACATTGAAGGCAAGATAGAAAGGCACAAAGCAAGGCTAGTTGTCAAAGGCTACAAGCAGTAGCAAGGAAGAGACAATGAGGAAACCTTTGCACCAGTTGCAAGGATGGAGATAGTGCAGACAGTGTTGTCTATAGCAGCACAGCAAAAATGGAAATTCTATCAAATGGATGTGAAGTCAGTATTTTTGAATGGAGTGCTAAAAGAGGAGGTATATGTTGAACAACTTCCTGGCTATGAGATAGAAGGCCAAGAATACAAAGTGTGTAAGTTGAAGAAAGCTCTTTATGGGCTGAACCAAACACCAAGAGCATGGTACAACAGGATTGATGCTTACCTGGTGGAAAATGGGTTTGACAACTGTGATGGTGAACCCACACTCTACATCAAAGAAAATGACGGTAAAATTCTTATTATTGTTTTATATGTAGATGATTTGATTTTCACATGCAATGATGTTTCTCACATTTCTGATTTTAAAGAAGTCATGAAAAGTGAATTTAAAATGACTGACTTGGGTTTGCTAAGATATTTTTTGGGCATAGAAGTAAAGAAAACAGAAAAGGGGATTTTTATCTCCCAAGCAAAGTATGTTGAAGAAGTTTTAAATAGGTTTAATATGCAGAACAACAAGCCATCATCAACTCCAACTGTCATGGGTTTGAAGTTGAGCAAGGAAGATTGCAGCAAAAATGTTGATCTGACATTATACAAGAGCATGGTTGGCAGTCTAATGTATTTGACTGCAACTAGGCCTGATATAATGTATGCAGTAAGCTTGATATCCAGATTCATGGAGACACCCAAGGAGGCACATTGCCAAGCAGGCAAGAGAATTTTAAGGTATGTGAATGGAACAAGTGAGTATGGTGTTCTATACTTCGAAATTGATAATTTTAAGTTGATTGGTTACATTGGCAGTGATTCGGCTGGAAATGTAGATGACAGAAAGAGCACATCAAGGTATTTTTTTCATTTGGGATCAGGAGACATCTCATGGGATTTCAAGAAGCAACCAATAGTTTCATTATCAACATCAGAAGCTGAATATGTAGTAGCAACCTCTAAGCAGTTTGGATGAGAAGGATGATGAGGGATTTGTGTCATGAACAAAACAAAGGAACCACAATATTTTGTGATAATAGCTTAGCAATTTCATTGTCAAAGAATTATGTTTTCCACAAGAGAACAAATCATATTGATGTAAAATACCATTTTATAAGGGTATTAGTTAACAATGGTGAAATTTTTTTGCAGCATTGCAGGTCAGAGGAACAGTTTGTTGATATCCTCACAAAGCCATTGTGACAGAAGAGTTTTTTTTTTTTTTAACTCAGACAATGTCTGGGAATGATTAATGGCGGCAGTTGTGATTAAGGGGGAGTGTTGGAAATACTCCCAACCATCGCCATGAATAAGGAGTGGCAACAACCCACGCGTCATTGAATTTTTGTGCAGGGAAGGACGAAGCTTCAGTCTTCAAATCTGGAGGCATTTTATACAAAATACGAACAACAGAGTACCCGCCCTTCCTCTACGTTTATTTGTTACCTGTTGCATTGACTTGCCCTTCTCCCTCACTTCGCCACCCACAAAATTTAAGTTTTAACCCTTAATCCTTTTCCATAAGTTAAACTTCTGCTGATGCGATATCGGCGGGACCCACCACCAACCTTACCACATTTGTAAACTTGTGAAATCTTTTGCATTCTGCTTATTTCTTTGTTTTATGCATTTCACACTTATCGTGCTTTTCCACGTCGTCGCCCGCACTTCGCAATTCTTAGTGTTTAACTTTAAGCCCTTCAATGAAATGTTATTTCCCCGCCAATGCGATCTGGTGGGACCCACAAACCTCACCGCATTTCACAACTCTTTCCACTTACCTTTTTAGCGCCCGCAACCCGCACTTCATGGGTTATAAGTTTTAAATTTAAGGGCACCCACAAGTTGTTTTGTTTTATTTGTGATGCGATCGCAAAGGGGCACGTGTCAAGCTTTGGAGGGTAGCGCAAAGGGCACATCGCAAATCTCAGGAGTTAACGGATAAGTGCCCGCAAGATAAGTTGTTTGTATTGTGATGCGATATGTGCCATGTCACATCATAATCACAATGTTTTAAGTTTTCCCGTAAGGACGTATGTTAAAAGTTAAAATCGATGATGAGCGATTTGCGATGGAGGTGCCGGACGCGATGTGTTTTCAGAAGCAAAACCCATAATATTTGAGGTTCGTTGTTATGTGTTCTAAATGCTTTTTGTACGTTGTTTCATGTGTAAGTAGAAAATTAGAATGGAAGGACGATTTTCTTGTTGAACGTCCATTCCTGCATTGAATTGCATTCTTCATCATCATCGTCATCACACACACACACACACACACACAGATATATATATACTTTGTCTTTTTTATACACAATTGGTTTACAACGCTGACAAAGTTTTATAATGTTTTCATAAAAAAAATTTATTAAATGTTATTTAACTTATTTTTAATTACTGTAATTTTTTTTTATTAATATAATTATGGGATGAAATTTGTTAATTATTTTAGGTTATATTTTGAATTTATTAAATTAGGTTTATTACTTTTTACATCCAAAGTAATTGGTTTTTATTTCTTTAAATAACTTTAGATTATGATTACTTCACAATTTTAAAAATATTATATTTATTATTTTAAATTTATAAAAAATAGATAAAATAAATTTAACACATTGACTCTTTTTTGTTAACATCAAGTAAAGACAAATCATTAAATACAATTTAAATTTAAATCTAACTATATTATTATATATTCAAATAAGCTAATGCTTATAATATATCAATCACATTTATTAATATAATTATACTAATTATTTAATATAATATTTTCCTTAGACTCTTATAATATTTAATCAAATAAATATACACATCATTATAATTTTTTTTTCATATATTAAATAAAATAATTTATGAATGTAGAAAACCAAATATCATTATGTAGACGTTCCACTAGTTTCCAACTAAGACTTCTCTTGCATTGGAAAACCTTCCGCACCGTCCTTTGTGCAAACAATGTTTCCATCAATCGTGCAAATCTTTAGAAGTCCTCCATTAAATCAAGACTTTAGAAGTTGTCCATTAAATCATCTACGTTCTTTTTAAGATGACTATGTGGAAAAACACATAAAAATCAATTTAATCTAATTAACACACCAAAAAAACATTCAATCAGACAAAAGCATTATCCACAATATTAATTTATTCATTAACCCACCAAAAAAAACATTCAATCAGACAAAAGAATTATGGACAATATTAATTTATTCATTAACCCACCAAAAAAACATTCAATCAGAATGAAACATTATTCACAATATTAATTTATTAGCGTAGTCAAATTTAAATGTTTTTATTATTTCATAGAAGAGGTATTTCATTGTGAGAAAATTGTTTAATTTAAGCATTTTATAAATTCAAAAATAGAATATTCATTATCTCTCTCATCTATATATAATTTATTATTACTTGTTATTCTTTTTAAAACAAATTTATTATCTCTCAGGAGGAAAGAAGTATTCCACAATTAAATAAAATTGAATACCATGGTATTCTAACATTTTATGTTTTTGTCTTATTTATTAGTTTATGGGTTATTTCACTTGGGTTATTAGAATATGTTTGTGAAGATGTTTGATATATTTAAAGGTACCCATATATGATGGATATGGGTGAAAAATATAAAATTGAAAATGTCAAGAATTAATGTTAAATTGATTTTTAAATTTGAAAATAAGTAAAGAAATATGATTCAATGCTTCCAATCCTTCTTCCAAGAGACTCAACTAGTAATATAACTTATGAGATAATTCTAAAGGTCTAGAATAATGATGAAAAAGTAAAACAAGGTTTGGAAACGACTATATTAATTGAATGTGAGATTGAAGCTTCAACATTAGAAGATAAAAGAGTGGAGTGTAAAGGTGATACAATTTAAATATATATATATATATATATATATATATATATATATATATATATATATATATATATGATAAAAGTTGAGATTTAGAATAGTCTTAAAAGTCAACTCATAAGGTGAAAACTATCTCTACTACTAGATTTAGGAATGCTTATTTGTAAAGAATAATGAGACTATGCTCATGATCATATTTAATCCTAATATTATCTCTAAAATGGTTAAGAAATACACTTAAAATTTCCTTATAGAAAGGTTTCACGCAAATCAATATACAAAGAAAAGACTCCTAAATGGATTGAATACCAATAGGGTAAAAAGCATGAATATTTCTTTCTTTGACTGAATGACTCTGAGGGGTTTCAACACTTTAATCTTTAAAAGAGCTAATCTGAATTCTTAATCTCACAACTTCTACCACATAAATCTACAAACAAACAATGGATCATAGTGTTGGGGTTCTTCAAATATTATGATATATCAATTGAATCCATGTTTCAATCTATTGTGGGAGCACATCTTTAAACATTCAACATGTGTCAAGCTTCCATCTCTACCTACCTATAAAATTCTAGAGTGAAGTATATTATTGGTTTTTCGAGGACAAACTTGGCATATTCTTGAAGATGGATATGCTTGCCTAAATTCTCCCAATAAAATTGTTGCCAAGATATGCATTGAGGTGTATTTGAATGAAGGTTTTTTGGAAGGTGTGATGATGTAGGAACATACTTAAATATGTGTGTAATCATTGAACCGATTCAAATCATGGTGAAAAGATATAGAGCTACCATGCATAATTTCTTTCTCATATAGCATGTAGGCATTGTCTACAGAGGCATCAATTTCACCTAAACAACTAAAAATCTTCGAAATATGACCATTTCTTCTTTAACAAATATGAGAGTAGGAGTGCTTGAATCGTGCTTTTGATGGTGGAAATGGATTCAATGCCATCAAAACCCCTTAGGGAACCCACAATATTGAAATTTGACAATTGTAACCCAGTTTTTCAAAAATTTCTATAGGAGTTTATCAAAATTGCGCAAGAATTTCCATTATTTTCTAGGAAAAAATGACTCCTCATTACTGCTAACATATATACTCTGTTTTATATAGATGTTCTAGTTTTTATATTGAATGTGGTATGAATTTATTGTTGAGCATGTGACTGGTGAGAAATGTGTGTAAAGGAGTTATCAAAAATAAGCTTCAGTAAACCTAAGTTCATTCATTTTTTTTAATAAAAAATGTTGCCATTGTGAATATAAAACTACGGTACATGAATAAATTGAATTAATAATGTGATATAGTGATGCACGATCATCATTAGCCTTAGAATTTCCTCATCAACCAAAAATAAGTTTATGTTGAGTTCATAATAAGTGTTGCTACTCCCATGTGTTTTAAGTTGTTGATGCAGTTGTTACGTGAGTTGTTGATACACCTAGTTGGTAGTTGTTACTCCCGCAACTTCATTTTATCAATTGATGATTGCTTTCGAGTTGTTGACACTCCTAAGATCGCGTGTTTATACTCTTGTTGCGTGGAGTTGCTGACACATCCAAAATTGACAGTTGTTTAGTTGTGCTGCTACACGAAAACCCCTACTAGAAACATTGCTAGAATGAGATGGAGGTTACAAATTTGGTTTGTTTGCATACTACGAGGAAATTAATCGACTCAGTTCTACAAGGCAAGAGGTTAGCGACAGGGGAAGCAATTTTTTTTAGTGGAATAAAAAGAGATCATTAACATGAGGCTAAATTGCATGAACACAGAAGAAAATGGGATTTTTCCTTCTTCCTTTTTTCTTTTTTCTATTAGTTTTCTGTTGGCTCGTGTGGGCTCCTCTCTCTTGAGTTTTTGGCATTAATTTTGAATACTACATTATTTTCAGAGAGAATGATTGGATGTTTTACAAGTTAGTGAGGGTGTTTGGTATTGTTGTGCAAAATCATGGGGAAATTCAAGTACTCTGAGGACTCCACTCCCATATTTGTATTCTTTTCCATAACAACACATTTTGAATGAACACAAATATAGTTGAATCCCTTTCTATGTTATTGTGAGAAAACTAAAAATAGTCTATGTTTGTGCTCGATGGTTTAGTCCTTGAATAAACTAATTTAGTAGGCAAAATTTAATGGCCTACTGTAATAGATCTAACCTGCTAAAATATTGAACATAATAATATGCTAGAAGAATAACATTGTAGATGATAGAACTGAAATATTTTATTAACAGAAAAACCCTAGAGGTAGGGAAACACCATACAATTACTCCTTAAGGAAGGAGACCACACCACAAGGTAATGTCTATCAATATAAAGCTAATAATTGGCATCCTCAATGGATAGTCTCTAGCCTCTATATAGGCTTCATACATACAATACCATGGGTAATTACGATGGGTCTCTGAATACCATATATCCAATACAATAGGCATATCACATTATTCCTTAACTACTTGTGGTCCCTTGAATAATGCAGTTAACCAATTTATTTATTAACTGTGGCCCATTTATTATATTATCACATCATACTACTCCCTTGGGTACCTCCCTCTATAACCGATATTATACCCCCTATGTATACTATATTCCACCCCCGTTAAGCATGTTTCATCCGTTAAACATGAGAAGAACACAAATAATAGGATCTACTCAAAATATTAGTCCACTAGCACCATGCACGTGCATCTAGCAATCAAAGAGAAAGGTGAACACTCAATTTATCCAATGCCTTAATCACTTGAGATAGAAGTCAATTCTTGTGGTTCCTTTGTGTTGATGTGTTGTGGGTGGATCTTCACACCTTTGTGTGTGTCTTTCATCGTCCTTGTTGCTAACTCTCTGCCACCTTGTTCAGTGGTGTGGGTGGTGATATGGTT
Source organism: Pinus albicaulis (assembly GCA_034641835.2). Classification (NCBI taxonomy): domain Eukaryota; kingdom Viridiplantae; phylum Streptophyta; class Pinopsida; order Pinales; family Pinaceae; genus Pinus; species Pinus albicaulis. Next base: position 41,736 of record JAXQQM020064441.1, read on the forward strand.
AAGATTTAACTAATGGTGTAATTTTCTTCAATTCCCTACTTGATGGATCCTGAGTGGTATCGGCTTCCTTTTGTGGTACTTTATTTTGTTACTTTTCTTCCATTATTAATTCCATCACGAACTCCTCATATAATGTGTCAGTACTTGTATATTTTTCTACTTGGGCCTCATTGGACTCTACCTATTTACTAATGGAAATATACTGCAATGTAATCTTCTTCTTTTTATACCAAAGCTTCAGGAATGTCTTTTGTTCATTAATATTGATAGTACCAACTAATTCCATCTAAGGGTATCCTAAAACAAAATTCACATCATCCATAAAAATTAGAATGAAACACATATTTATCCATATAAATCTTCAAACATTTATAAATTTGAACATCCTCATTATGAGCCTGTGTGTTTTTAATGTGTTTTGTTGGACCTTGCATTTTTTTAGCCAATTTAACATTGATAAAATTATGTTGGCAACTAGGATTGATAGACACAATCATCTTCTCTTTCTGAATGCATCCCTGAACTTGTAAAACAGAAAGTTTGGTAGAAAATAAGCCTTTATGGCTCTTAGTGTCCTTCTTTCTAGCATGAGACCACTTTTCCAAAAGGCATTTTTCAAAGACTTCATCAGAAATAGCCACCATCTACTTAGAGTGAAGTGAGTTCCACCATATTAGAGCACCATCTTGGAATTTTAGCAGTGTTTCCAATATCCACACATTTGGGAAGTGTAACTTCACCCATTTTATGAATTCTTCGATAGTAGGACCATCATCTTTTCACGTAAAAATCATCTTGCTAGAAACTCTAAAATAGAATGAGGGTTTTTAAAAAACATCACTTAATTTTGGGAAAATTTTAAAATGGGTATAAATTTTGGAAATGAATAACCATTTTGTATCTTCCCAAGTGACCGGAATCATGATATGGGCACTATATGAACTTATATATGCGCTGCCACTATCTAGTCGTCACAAAAATTTATGAAAAAAAAGAACCAATTTTAAATCAATAATATCTCCCTCATCTGGGCTCTGATTCAATCGATTGTTTTTTTTTAAATTGGGTGTTTTTTCAAGAATAGCTCATATATTTAATTATTTTCATGAATTTTTGCACAAAAAAATGAAAAAAAATTCTGGAGTTCTGCCATCCATGATTTTCTCTTAGAAAAATTATGCAAAAAAGATGATTTTAAATCAGCGATATCTCCTTCGTCTAGTCTCCGATTTAGATGATTTTTTTTTTTAAATGGAATATATTTTCACAAGAATTTTATATCTGAAATTTTCCTTTGAAAATTTTGCACCAAAACTTTCATATATTATCTACAAAATCGCCGTCCACTATTTTCCCAAAAAAATATTGCAAAAATGGAAATAAAATTCTGCCCACTTTTCCCAAGAAAGAACTTTGATTCCACTTGTAATAGATATGACCTTCTAAAATATTTAACATAATGATATGCAAGAAGAATAACGCAGGAGATGATAGAACTGAAATATTTTATTAATGGAAAAACCCTGGAGGTAGGACACCACCATACAATTACTCCATAAAGAATGAGATCACTCCACAAGCTAATGCCTTTCAATACAAAACCAATACTTGACATCCTTAATGGAGAGTCTCTAACCTCTATATAGACTTCATACATACAATACCATGGGCAATTACCATGGGCATCTCAATAACATACATCCAATATAATGGGATTATCACATTATTCCCTAACTACTTGTTGTCCCTTGCATAATGTGGTTAACCACTTTATTTATTAATTGTGGCCCATTTATTATATTATTACATCACATTACCCCCTTGGGTACCTCCCTTGACACCCTATATTATTCCCCTTAGGTATACTACACTAGGGATATGCATTTTGTAACAATGTTCCAAATTTTGTATGTGTTGTGAATGTTATAGAACCTGGACTAGGTCAAGTGGTATTAGAGCATGTTTTATTATGGGATTTGCACCTTGAAATGCTTCATGTAACAAGGTACTAGGAAAAATTATTCGGTGGTTGCACAACATGAATGTTGAAGGTACAAGTTGGGTCACAAAACCTAGGTAGGGGCTTTTGGATTCTGGTGAGACAATTGTAATTTGTAAGGATGCCACCAAGGAGAAGGGAAACATGATAAGGAGGTGCAAGAAATCAAGAGCTAGAAGAGTTAAGAAAAATAATAGTTGGTACCTAGTGATAACTGGACTTCCACACATCTGAGGGTTTGATTGGTACCTGGTGATAAATATACTTCAAGTCAATCTTGCTAAAACAATTGGTCCCTTTGAGATGGTACAGAAGGTCATCAATCCATGGGATTAGATACCTATTCCAAATAGTGATCTTGTTCAACGCCCAATAGTCAATACAGAGTCTCTAGGTCTTATCCTTCTTCTATACCCACGTGATGAACTTGGCATGATGTTCCCTTTCTACAGCATCTCCTAAATCGGCATCTTGATTTCATCGTTCTCGAGAATAGAGCATCGATATATTATTCCATTGGATAGTGACATGCCCAGGGTCATATCAATGGAGTGCTTGACCTGGCAATGTAGATGTACCCTGGTGGGCAAGGTGAATATGTCCCTGTACTACTCCACGACCTTGTTTTTCTATTGTTTCCATTCAGAGGAGCCCTTTCTAGAGCTTGTGGCCACAATATTTTTCTTTCCCTGAGTGCGAATCATAATGAAAACAAATTTCCTGATTTGGGAAATGATCCCACTGCATTGCTTCACAGTGATAAAATAGATGGTAGTAGTCGGTGCTACGTCCGGTATCCTTTATAACTTATTTCCCAAAGTAAGGCCTTGAATAATACACAACATGCCACTTCCACAAGTATGGTTGGCCTAATAATACATCACAAACTTCAAGAGTAGAAACGCCACACAATAACTCATATGTGAAAGGCTTGATGTTGTAGGGAAGGCGACACTATTAGTTGATGCAGAGATCTCATACTTGGTGAAGCCATCCGATGGTGTGTAACTATGAGTGTGCTATGGTCGGTAGGCCCAACTGCTTAACAACCTCTTGTTAAATGAAATTATTTCGGATCCCGCTATTGAAAATGAACTGCAGCGGAGAACCCTTCACCCACATCTATGAGTGGAAGAGGTGCTCCCCCTCTTCCGGATATTTGGGCTTATTCTTCTAGATCTTGGTGTTTTTAATGGTGTAGGCTCTGCATCAATGATATGCTTCCCTTTGTCATTCCCCTTTTTAGGTTCGGTGCCAAATTCAGAACATGCATCTGATTCGAAAGCCTTCAACTCAGCCACCAGTGACTGCTTGGCTCGAAACTCACTTGTGTTGTTAGTGGGGCTCTTATGGAACTCACACCATTTTCCCATGTCCTTCTTTGTCTTTGCCATGTTTTTCTTTGCTTTTGGATTCGACGATTTGTTCTAGGTCACCCCGCCTTGGCTTTATCCTTTGTTCTGTGGTTTGGGGGAGCCTTTCCCTTGCTTCGGATTCATAGATCCAAAGTCTCGATTCTTCTATTTAAATTTATGCTTGATCTTGGAAGCATATATGTATATTGCACCAAGCGAGGATATGTTAAGGAACTCCATTTCCTCTTGAATGTATTTGCGCAAACAATTGTGATACTTGAGCACCGGATGTTACTCTGAAACTTTGATACCCAACTTTGTGTGAAAGGTATGGGACAAATTTGTCAGCTCGTGCACATCTTGATCCCTCTGTTTACACAACATAGTCCATTGAATGTACTTGTCCTAATATCTCCCCGCCGAGTAATATTGTTCCTTGATGGCATCTCGGAAAGAATTCCAAGTGGGTGAATTTGAAAACAATGAGGGTTCTCTCTTTTACCTCTATTCGCAGCAGGTTTCCTACCAGTCCTTGACATGGGGAGTGACTTTGAGGAGTAAAAAAGTAATCTCTTCCCTATTGGAAAAATCATGAACTAAAAAATATCCCTTCAACATATTTAACCATATATCTACGACATTTGCATCTATCTGGACTTCAAATATGGGAATGTCAAAGTTGTATTCTACCTTGAAGGGAGTAGCGCCTCCAGAGTGGATGCCGGATGGAGATGCGTTGCCTATGGGCATCTGCCGAAGGATCTAGGAAAAGTTTTCCAGAATCACTTTCCTTTGTCGCTCAAGGGATTCTTTGAGAAATATTTTGAAAGGATCTCATGCTCCCTCATATTTATTTTTTTCCGCCATGGGAAGTTGTTAGGGTTTGCGAGGTTGTTCTTGCAAAGGTTCAACCAGTTCCAATCCTAACTCCTTATACCCTGACCTTGTTGGGGACATGAAAATAAAAATAAATAAATAGAAGACCACTCTGATACCATTGATAAAAAATTAAACATAAATGCAACAAAATATAGATATAACCAAAAATACAAAGATGCAACAAAAATAACAGTTTATTTCATTAATATCATAGAACTAAAATATGTTTACATACAAAATGGAAATAAACTAGCTCAGGAGATGGTAGTTTATCTCTGAGAAAATATGTGGCGGCTACATGCCTATGAATTGTGTTACAATGAGTCTCAAAGGGCCTATTTATTATTTAGAAACAATGGAAAACCATAAACATCCAAAAACCTAACCCTAGGAGATGAATCACCAGAATTGTGAGCCTCGTTGAGGTAAATTGATACATCAACTTTCCAGGGTCATAACTTTGGCATATGATCTTCGTTTGACGTGCACAATACCTTGTTATAAATATATATCTAAATACTACAACTTTCGAGTGCAAACATCAATTAAAGTCTCATATTTTATTGTTTTCCAAAAAAATGTCGTTTAGGGCCTCAAAATGGTTCTCGAAGTTCAGGCACTGAAAAACTTCCAAAAATAGTAAACCATGCTACAATTAGGGAACCTGAAAATCTAAAAGAAACAATGGTGAGGGTCCAAGTGGAATAGGTGGGTGGCCACCAATATCTTCTTGGATCACAAAGTTTTTTTAAAACATGAGGGATATGTTATGGAACTTCGACCCTATATTAAGGCCCGAATAATAATTCATTATTAGTTTAATTTCCATATTAGGAGGTCAGATAAAAATTTGCTGTACTGTACCCTTTGTCTTATAATTTTAGGATTATCAATCTTGTCTTGTACATTGTATCTATTGTAAGAGGAGCTTTCCCCCTCGAACTGGACTGCATTATTGGATTCTTATCATTTTTAAGGTGTAATATTCTTATTAGTCATAGGCTAATAATGTTATGTAGCAAATCCTTTAAATACTGTAATAAACTAGAGTATATACTAACACAACCGTATAAATTAAATGGTTAATAAACATCGATAGGAAATAACCTATAATAGACATAAAAAAGCTTACTTCATGATACATCTCACATTGCTAAAATTTAAAAAAACATAAAAACTAACTAAATTATAATTTATTATAATTTATTGTTTTATTAATCATAAAAAAATACCATATAAGCTAAACATATATACATTTTAAAAAATATGGAACAAGATTCTTAATCATGGATGTTTACCCCCACTTTTCCATGGAGATTCTTGATCTATAAATAGGCTTTGTTACAATACAATGAGCCAATATCATGGCTTATCAATACCATATTCCCAAAAAATACATAACTCACTTCTTATGACACTTGTTCATATGACAAATTTTTAAATTAATCAATTTAATTAAAAGAGAAAAAAGGACATAACTACTTTGGAGATAAATCTCACCCTTCAATTTATATTATAGAATATTTTTTTTAGTTTAAATGTCTACCATCCACCTAATAATTATTGATAATTAAATTACAATTTTGGAATCCCTATTCCAAAATAGACATGCCTATTGACATAACAATGTAAACAAAGAGTAAATATGGAGCATGATTACTAGAAATAAATTGCAGAAAAACTCCTTAAAAATAGGAGAACCTCCTCCAAATAAGCTAAGTACAACCACATAACCAAATCACATGTTTATGCCAATAATGACTATTGGATTGAACCCAATTATATCTACTTTAACCTCATTACGTATAAATTTACCACCATATATTCCCCCCTTAATATTGTATCACTCTATATAAATTCATTATTTTAATAATCCACTATTGGGCTAAATTTAAACTATAACAACAATATAAACCATTTGTGACATGATAAAATATAAAATAGAAACTGAATAACATTGCATTTTCAAAATATATTCATTATCCACCAAATTCAAGGAATTAGTAAAATATAAAACATTCATTGAAGAGATTCCAAATTATTATATCTAAATTAATGCAATCTCCCTAATTAGTTGTTGAAAATTGATTTGCTAGCCAACCATAGGAATCAACTACGAATTTGATCCCCAAGCTAGACCATGATACCACTAGGGCGAAGGAATCTCTTATGGGATCTAATATCACTCATCCTAGCTCATTACTCTCATGAAATAGCCATTATGCTCACCATGGAGTGATTGATTCCCTCATCCATCTATTAATCAAGCATGGAACTATTTTTCATTGTCCTGCACAATATTAGAAATATTTTCCTTTTTCTCTACTCAGAATTCCTTTAGGGATCTGTTCACAAGTGAAACAAATCCTTTTGCAAAAAAGGATTTATCACCCGATCAAAGTCCCAATTAGACCCTCATTTTTCAAAAAGGGATTTATCACCCAATCAGAGTTCCAATTAGACCCCTTTTCATTTGGGATTGTGATACTCTCTAGAGCAAGTTCTCAATTGCTTGTGCTACTATATCCTATAGAAATGATAAAAATAAACTAAAAAGGGAAAATATATGACCTAACAAATTATTTGCAATAATATAATAACAAAATTATACAAATTGTTGTGTGTGAGATGGATTTAGTAATATAAACAATAAGGGAGGGAAAATTACCTAAGTGAAATACTTGAAATGTCTAATAAATGTTTGGGGTAGTAATTTTCTAGACTAACCTGTGGGCTAAATCAGTCACCTCATAGATTTGGGCTCATGTTAAAAGAGCTTCTCACTAATTGTGTATTTTTTATTTTCATTTTTATAAGCTCTATTTGCATGAAATAAACTAAACTACTTTAAATGCAAAAAATAAAATCTATCTCATTATAAATGAGAACAATTGTTTAGGCTATCATTTTGAATATCAAAATGGAAATATCAATATACTCAAAGCTTTAGAATAAATCTTAATTATTTAAATACATCAATAAATCATTACACTTTTTGTTTCAAAAGAAAAGAATAAAGTGTATTCAAATGTTTAACTTCAGGAAACTATTAATGAATGGAAATTGTGATAAAAAATAAATGTAGTGCATACTATAAATAAACTTTAAAAGTGCATGATATTCCAAACATGGAGACCTCTAACAAGTAAACTCCCAAGGTCTTTAAAATTTGACTCTAACTACAATTAAAATACCAGTTTCATTAAAGTACAAAATATTTCCAACCCTTTCTCCTGTAATCACAGTTTGAGATTCGAGATTAAAAGTTTCAGGAACTTGAAATAGTTGTTTAAAGTTTTTTTTTTTTAAAGCGCTGACAATTAATCACTGAAAAATAAAATGACATCGATATGGTCCATGTGATAAAATGAAGGCACTGCCAAATTAGTGATTAGTGTAGCCTATTATTTTGCAATAGTTGTCACTGACAAATCAAACGTCAACCACATGATTCAGTGATTGTTGTAGAGTATTGGGATGACAGTTGATATGATTCTCTCCCAAGCTATAACGTCTAGTAATCATGAATACGTTATAGGTGAGTAACGGATGTGATGATTAAGGCATAAGGAGTATATTGTTTTATCATTCCAATCAAATGACCAACAAATCAGTTTCTTCACAACATAGGAGGTTCATGTATTTTTTTTTCATTCCAAATATTAGTGCCACCATTTCAACGTCATCTATATATTTTGTGGCCTATTTTTAGCAACCATCGGGAAAGGTGGTCAATTGCAGACAGGAGAACCGAGAGGCCCTGAGATCCTTGAAGCCATATCAAAACTTCGGGAACAATTTCGAGACGTAGGATGGGAAGATTTTTGTTTCAGATGTTATGGATATCATAATGGAGTGGCTCAAGCTTTTGCAGAGGGGTTTAATGGGGAAAATGTTAGCATCGCATAAATTTCCTTCCCAGTCATAGCTCTCCGGACATAGTTCTAGAGGAAACATACCTCTCGGTTGATGGAGAACGATGGTTTAAGAACTAAACTAAGGGAGGTATCGACATTCCATATTTTCTTAAAGATGAACACAAAGATGAACCTTGGAGGTTAGGTGTGCAGAGGTCCTATCTTAAAAAAGAGTAGCACAAGACACTAAATGTTATTCACATATATTTCACTTGTGAAGGGCACTACCACATAAATGGTATGTACCACATTAAATTATCAACACACATTTTTGGGAAAGTGCATATGAATATGCCATATTTTTTATTGATGATCTTGAGAAATATGCCGACTAAAGTTTGAGCTAGGCCAAAGTTATATATGTTTCATAAAGCCCTAAATAAATTGTTGGTTGTTGATCATTTAAAGATGATAAATATAACATGGGAACTTTTTTTTGTTATGGGGAGATTTCATTGAGACAATAAACCCTAAGCCTGAAACCAACAAACATGGGAAACATAAGAGTTTTGTTTAAGTTGTTAAACCCTTAGGGGAATCCTCTTCCATTAAAACCATAAGTAAGGGGAAAGTATCACAACCTGAAACCCATGTTCTGGTACCTACAATGAAAAGGGTTTCTACTAGGAAGGCCAAAAGGGACACGAGAGAGAATACCCTATCTCCTCCCCAAGAACTAGAGCAGGCTGAGGTTGCAGACCCTCCAGAACAAATTCATGTAGATGAACCAGTTGAGGTTGCAGAATACAGATCTAGTGAAACAAGGGAGGGTAAAATTGACACGGTGCCGAGGAAGAGGTGAAAGGAACTGACCCTGGCTGAAATTTATGGGATTTGAAAGCCCCATACTAGACCTATAAAAAAACCTCAGGCTCAAGTTTAAACTGAAGAAAAATAATGCCCTAGTCAACCAAGTTATTTATTTAGATATGATTCACCATTAAAGGTTATGGTGATAAACAAGGAAAATGCTTCTAGTTCCAAGAAGCAAATGCAAGGCCCCATGTCCAGGGCCAAAAATACTAAAAGGGTGAAAAAAATCAAACTGATGAGGTAGACCTTTTACTGAGGGAAAAAAAGCAGCTCAAGTAAGATTTTTTCAACCACACTTCCAATTAATTTTCCAGCATTCATTTTGATAGTTTTACACAGACCACTGACAATTATTTTATCAACACTATTTTGTTATGTTTTACAATAACAATTATTTTGTTAGTGACATTTTTTCTCTATTTTGACAGCGTATTGTAGGTTTACCTCTCGATATATATTACCAACTACTTTTTCAGTGCCCAGGTATTTTTTGGACTTTTGGAAATGATAAAAAGATAGTATATATTTCCTAAAATAAATTTGTAATTAATTTTTTCCTAGAATCATGATTTTGGTTTGTAAAAAATTCTCTATAAATTTATTCCAAAGGACAGAACAAGGGTTCAAATTTTTTTGAGAAAACAAACCTTGTGTTTACCTTTGATATTAATATAACTTGCTATAAGTAGGGTTTCATGTGCATATTTTCAAAGATTCACGTGTGAATGGTTTTTTGCTAATTTTTCTATTTTGTTTCTTTTATCTTTAGTCAAAACTTTAATACTCAAGTATTAAATATTTGGAAAAAGCTAAATGAATTGGAATTGTTACTGAATGCTCAAGTTCTTGTTTTTCCCCTAGATGCGGGTGACACGTCTAGATCGTGCGAGGACAAATCCTCCCTTGCCTAGGCTGACGCAGCCCTGAAACACACTCTCTAACATGATGCAGAAACTCAAATCATTAACCATTCATAACGGTGCTCTGCCACACCTAACCTCTTGCCATACTTCGTATCACATGTAGTGACACTTGGACTATCCCTCACTGCATATGTGCTCATGCCACAGTCCCTCACCGCATCTATGCTCATGCCACAGGTCTTCAAAAGGGAATGAAGCTACTCATTCACCCATCTCATTCTCTCTCCAGCCGGTCTCAAGAGCCATCGCTGTTATTCCCCTCACCATCACGCCACTGCTCCAGCTTCAATCGTGCATCTCCACTGCCATTACCCTTCCTGCTGCGCATTCCCCCTGTTATGAATTACCTGCTACTAGCCCCCTATTGCGGGCCTTCCTGTTGTGTGCTCCTCCCTCTGAGATTCTCCTTGTTGTGCACCCCCTGCTATGAGCCCCCTAGCTGTGTGCTTCCCTGTTGAAATCCCCTCCTCCTGTGCCTCTCCCTGTTGTGTGCTATCCGTGACGAGCTCCCTCGCTGCATCCCCCCCGCACCTCTACTACACACACTCAAGTTGTGCATCTCCATGATCTAGATCTGACATCCCTCTCTCTGCCCGATAGCTTCTCCATGGCCCCACGATAATGTCAAAACCCCATTAGGGGCAGCCATAGAGGTGCGTTCTCGAGGCGCTATCACTGTGGCAAAGACCAGCATCTGGAATCCATTGAAGGTTCCTCTTCAGGTAGCCACAAAAGGTAGGCTACTCAAATGCCTGACTTCACCCAAGAAGAGATTGTCTTACCTTCAGAGAAGCCCGGGGGTAGAGGAGGCCCTAGAAAATATACCATAGCGCACTCTGAGATGCCCACTCCTCAAAAAATTGAGCCACTTTCTGTTCACGAACCAACAGAGGAGGAGACAAACATTTGGATCATGGACTCTGATGGAGTCCAGACCAACGTTTTATATGTAGAGTACCTTTTTTCTCCTACCATCCACATGGACCCTTCGAAGCCCCCGCATGAGCCTACAACTAAGGAGGAGGCCATTGCGTGTGAATATGGTTGCCTCATCAAGGAGGAGGACCTCGCAACAGAGGAATATGAAGGAACACCATGACTGTGTGGTAGCATGGTTCATTATGTTTTTTGTCGACTGAGGACATACTATAGCTATTTTTTTTTTATATGCGTTATGGAACATTTTGTAAAACATGACTATATGACTCTATTAAAGGGTTGGTTTCCTCCTAAGAGGCAGCCCCAAACCCGCTTTATTTTGAAAACCTCCAAGGTTGGGATTGGCTAAGCGCCACTTTCCATCTCAACCCAATGCCTATGTAAAGTTTCTTTTATGATCTAATATAGTTTAGCCTAACTTACTAAAAAAAAGTTCTTGTTTTTCAAATTACTTATATGTTTTTCAACTTAGATATCATTATAAGAAAATTTATGCTTCTCTTTTTTTGGTATTTATTTTCTACTTTCTTTTACCATACCTCAATGATGATTTGTCTAAGAAATCGTAATCTATCTTTCCTTTGCTAAAGTTTTTCATAAACTTGTGGCTAACATCTTTTTCTACTCCATGCGCAATGATCTTCTTCTATCTATTCCAAACTAATTTCATGTGTTACCAATTAAATCTGGCCAATGAGCTCAGTGACCTACTGTGCTAAAGTACCTTGAGTGGTAGAGTTAAAGAGAAATCCCTCTCCAGATTGAAGGGCCAAATTTCAATATCAAATAAGTCTGAAGGTTTCCTTGATGAGTTTCCTTCCATAGCCAAGGAAAAATTCTAAGTGATAACATCTCCAATGAAAAGGGTTGTATAAATAATAAAATTACAAAATGAGATATATATATATATATATTTTTATATAATAGATAATCCCTTGTATTTCGTAAGTGGATTTTCTAACATATAAAGCAGAATAAACAAAATCTTGTTGATTTGACTTAGTTAGTCACTTTTCTTGGTCGATCAATATTCTTCCTCCATCCGTTGTGTGAATGGTTTTGAGTCACCTTTTGTTTGAGGGGGAACAATTTCCTTCTCTTTATCCTTTATGAAATTGGACCATTGGTCATATATTACAAATAATTAAAGTAAATGAACATGTATAAAACTTTTCAGAATGAGTTGACATTGACCAGTATACCATTCAATGTATCTTTTCTTTTAGTTGTACGTAGAAGAAAACTTGGCAATCAATTTCATTTTCTCAAAGTGAAATTGAAAGAAACTTTGAATATCATTCGAACCTTAGGTGTTATTTTTTTGTTTGTTACCGTTGGATTCCCTATTTTCCTCAAATGATTGCATGCAGGTTTCTTAACGAAATACTTCTCTAGTTCCTTGCATATGAGGCATAAAAAACTCTTCGATGATGTATAATGCACTATCCTATATAGAGTTGCACCAAACTGAAGCCCGTGTAATCTAATCCTTAATATTCTTGCAATGAGATTTCCTTTCATCTAAATAAATTTTCATTAGCTTCTTATCTTTCTTAGAGAATTCTCTAAGGCTTCATAACTTTCTTCTTTTTCCCACATTACAATATTGTCAAAGTAATTGCTTAAAATACTATCATCTTCTAATATTACCTCAACTTGATCAATAAAATAAATTAACGTTATAAATCTTAAATGTTTAAAAAAAATTAATTCAACTTCTTTGAGTTGTTCATTCACATCCAAAGCTTGATCTCTAAAAACCTTGATATTTACATGATGTTTTCTTGAGTTGATTTATTTTTTCCTCTATAGAATCAATTCATGCTTCAAATTTTATAGAGTCCCTTTGAATATTCATCTCCAACTCTTCTTTCAAAATATCATTTTCTTTTTCCTTAGCTCATTTTAAATTTTCAATGTATTGAGCATGTTGGTTTTCCAATTCTGCCTTTCTTTTTATTTCTTTGTCCTTTGCTTGTGATTTCTAAATCCTATGCTTCTCTTCTATTTGATTCATCACTCAGGCCCATCCTTCCCTAAATATAATGGCATGGGATTTCCACTCCTTTTCATTGAATAATATACTATTTTCCAATTCAGATAATTATAATTATTTGATTTTGGTTTGGATTATGTATAATTATTCAGATAATTCATAAAGAGTGCCTTGGTTTGCTGAAAAAAATAAATCCTTATGGATGATGTTGTCTCTCTGGCTCTTTCCTTTGGACCCCTTTTTTCCTTCCAATTCATTTCTGATGATGTTTCAACTGAATCATGATTTCTCTTTTTATATATCTTGACAACAAATGTTGTTTGGGTTCTATAAAATTATTCACTAAGAGACACTATTGACTCCTCTACTTGCTCTATTTCACTAATAGTTTGGAAGAAAGAAGATAAAATTGGAACATTACTTTCTATGGGAGTGATAGGGACTCCTGGAATAATCACCTATGTTATCTAGACAGATGAAATAGGAATTTCTAATACATCTTGAACTCTCTCTATTTGAGCAACTTCTCGAATATGTGATGTTATATTAGTAATAATTACTTCTGGTGAAACCACCTTGATTACTTAAATGGAATAAAATATTCTTTTAAAATATTCTTGGAAATACTCCTATTGGAATTCACTGATTTTTTTTACCCTAATCTATCTAAGTTTCATCAATATTCTTTTGATCATTAGATTGTTTTACCCATTCATGTGACTCAACATCTATGATCACCTTTTCCTCTAAAATGATACTTGGTACTTGAAAGTATTCATTAGAAGAAAATTTAGCCTAAATGTGCCCATGAAATTTTCATGTAATTTCCATTTCATAATATGTAAACCAATAAAAATCCTTTAAATTTAAAAAGAGGTACATGTAAATATTTTGGAGGGAAAAGAAGAAAACCATTTTTAATTGTATTTTAGGTTTATCTCATTGTAGGTTTACTCAAATTTCAAGTGTAGACACTCGCTGGATGCAAAATTAAAAAATGCATCCAATGAGTACCTATCATGCATACTTTTGAGAAGACCCACATTGATAAAAAATAAAGATACATTAAAAATGTGTGTTTCAACACACTTTTTTAATGTATCTTCAATTTTTATTAATTTGTGTCTTCTCAAAAGTATGCATGATAGGTACTCATTGGATGCATAATTTAATTCTACACCTAACGAGTGTCTAAAATTGAAATTTGAGTAAACCTATAAGGATATAAACAAAAAAAAATTAAAAAATTAGTTTTCTTTTTTTCCCTCCAAAATTCATAACTCTTATTTTATAATGTTAACTATTTTTTTTTTTCCTTAGAAGGCCAATTTTAGGCTAAAATTTCCTCTAATGCATTTTGAAAGGAAGATTCATCATGTGTCTCTGCTTGATTTGTATTTTATGATTGTTCTAGTTTTTCTGATTTTCCTATTTCTTTATCCATTTTTGTTGCTTTGTCTCGGACCATTGCTTCCTTTTGAGATGGCTCAATGAAAACAACATTGATATATTGTTGAGCAGGAAAATCCCCTCTGCAGACATAGGTGATCTCTCTCGCCCTAGGATGGGTCTAGCAACAAGGGAACATGCTGGAGTTTTGGACTCCTAGCTTATAAATGAAAAGCGAGATGGGATAGATGAGCTACCTTAGTCCAATGCTTTTGTCATAGCAGCAACAGTCCTCTGATATTTGTCTTCACACGTTGTAGTCCTTCAGTGATAATTTCTGTGTACCTACACAAAGATCAAGGGAACAATGACATCATATGAAAATATACTTTCATTTACATATATTCAATTGGTCAAGGAGAATCAAACATTTTGTATATGATTAAACACAAAATCGGAACCAAAAAGCCATTCATGTATTAATTATAGAGAAAAGAAGTTTACAACCTTAATGCCTTGACGTTGCAGCCTCCTTCGACAGGTTCATTCGGGCACATCTCAAGCATTCGTTGGGGATTGGACTTAGTGAAGAAATGAGCCTAAACTCTCTCTCGACAATGGATTCTTCTCTGCCTTCTTCTACACACCAAATATAGTAATGACTGTTCAGCTAGCTGAAACAATGTGAGAAGGAAATATTTATAGGAGAGGAGGAGGTGGTTTGGGATCCCTCATAAGGTGGAGGAGAGGCCTATCCCTTTAGGGAGTTGCACAATTGTAGGAAAAAATAAGCCAAAGGGAGGAAATCGACGTTATTCAATCGAACAAACCATTGATGACTCCGCTCACAAAGTTGTTAGTCATGGAAAATTCGTTTCTATTTTAAAAAAATTTCTAAAAATAGCTCGGTGCGAGTGTCCTTCTGAGATAGAGCACCGATGGGCATGGGGCTCAGTGTTAATTTTTCCATGGGCACGAGGCCATAACTTCCTACCAGTGACAACCCAAAATCACATGTTTTTAAGCGTCTACTTGAGGAATGATCAACAAAGGAAATGTTCTTGACATGCCAAGGGATGCAATGACACTTATAGCAAGGTATGACAATATGCGGAAGTCACTGAGATGGTCCTCCAATGTTTGGGGTGGGGTTGCAAGGACGATGACAGAATACTATGTAATAGATGCCCCCTAAAGCATGAGGCCTGAGAAAGAGAGAGGGTTGAAATTCTTTACGAGAACATGCCCAAACCAAAATGCCACTGTTGGAAGACCTACAAGAACAAGAACAACTGATATCTATGATACATGAATATGTGGTATGGGCGCAGCCATCCATAATAGAGTACACACAATAAAAAGATCTGAGGTATGGACGCAGCCATACAGTAAGAAGGATCATTAAAAAGACTTAGGTATGGTCGCAGCTATCCAATCAGAAGATTCATGCATATAGTCATGATAAACAAAATTGTCTCATAGCCCAGATTTCATCAGACAAAACCCAGGGTATTGCGCTCCATCTCAACCAGAACAAATTAGAGCATGCGAATTAGTGAGCTGAAGTCAAACATGCAAGAAAGTCACCTGATTACCACCCAATGATGAAAGATGCTAACATGCGTGAGAGAAACTACCAATAATGACAATGGATCTTAAGGTACAACTAGTATAATTCACGGAATGTGAACAGTGAGTTGGAGTTGAACATCCACTAAATCACTCAATCAAAGGCCAATGATGACGACTTGTCATTTAATGTGAAGAAATTTCCATTGAGGCATGCAAGCTCCAAGTTACCGGAAGGGAGTCTCTAGATCAACTTCTGGGATAATGAGTTGAAGTCTATAGGAAGTGACCAGTCGAAGGAGGCCACAATGTTTCCCACATCATTGACACGAGATAGAGGAATAAGAAGATAGTGAATCAAGACTAAAAGGAGGACCAGGGGTTGAAAACTATAGAAAGAGCTTCTCTTGAACATATTGGCGACAAGACTCCGAAATTTGGCAGTATTTGACATCAAGGGATTTGAGGTCATGGTGACATTGCAAAGAGCAGATGAGAGGTCAAAAAATATAACCCAAACCCATGGAGGAAAAATGACGAATGGGATGTCCCCAACCCAACACGAACTGAATACAAGTTTCATGTTCAAGAGTGACATATTGCCGACACGACTGATAACTGGTTCTATTTTCCCCCACATTTCTGGCGAGTACCCCAATTATTTTTGGAAACAAGCTTGAAGGGGATAGCATATTCTTGTTATAGTTGATCTTCTAGACATATCCATCTCATTAGCAACCTATAAATATAGGATTCATAATTTTGACTTGACTGATGGTAATCTTGTAAATATGTACATACTTTGCCTTCGTGTTGTATTCCCATATTTTGTAAAAAAAATAAAAAAATAAAAAAATCAAGTAATAAAAAGAGGGTAAATGTCCTAAAAGAAAAATCAAAGGACTTAGAAAAAATAAGATACCCCAAAGAAAAAGATGAATAAAACATGAAAGTGTGCAAGTATAAGTGCCACTACTTTTTGCAGTTGATTATGGCAGAGTGTCAATAAATGCCATAATCTGTGATGAGTTGAAAAATTTAATCTTGACTTATCACCTTTCAATTTCAAATGTTGTAGATAGAGAATAATGAATTGTCACACAGTTTAACCATGACAAATTCCATAGTTAGGTAGAGAATAAAAGAATCCAACAATTTAATCTGGATTCTTGGTTGAAATAAGTGTAGAAGCAGATAGTTTACTGATTTCAAAAAGAATAAATGTTGTAAAGGTTGCTAGCACAAATGCACCTAATCAAAATGGAAGAAAAAATGCTAGCAGTTAAATTGGGTAGGTAGAAGAAAGTGAGAAGCATCATTGTAAATATTATTCACCAAGGTTGCAAATAACTAACTTCTCTTCCCCATAGCCATTTATCATTCTAAACTATCAGTCAGAAAGGCTCAAGGCATTTCCTTGACTTTTGTTGGGACCGGACCCAAGGCTCTATGGCTAATCAGTTGAAAGTGTAAAATATCTATATTAACCCCTCAAAATCACATAATTATTCCATTCATGCATTCATTTCCATGAAAATCATAAGTAAAAACTTCATTTTTACTTAAAGATACTCTAATTCCCATTTGATTAACTTCCCACATCACATGAAGTTATTATAATGCAAATTTGCCTTTAAACTTCACTTTTCTTAGTTATGTTAATGTATTTTGAGTATACATGTCCCCTTGTCATATTAACTTAAACATATTTAATAACTCCCTATAAAATTACTATTCCTATTTTATATAACTTCATTTATAAAATAGCCCCAAAAACCCATTAATATAACTTTAGCCAAAGTTATTTATTCCCACATATTTAAATAAAAAACCCACATTATACCCCCTTTGGCTAAATATATCATTATATAAATATCCTACCTTTTATGGCTATTAAATCAAATTGATTTAATTAACTGTATAATAAAAATAATAAAAAAATGATTAAACATATTTTAATAAGTGTTTAAAACAAAAAATCTAGAAGTTTTGTTTAAACTAAACTTCAAAGAAAAACCCATCCCTTTGTTTATTTCTCGACTCCCTTTTCCCAAGGTTAAACCTTTGCTTTTTCATACTTTGTGAAACCCGATGTTTCGTATAAATCTTAAACCTTGGTTTAAACCTTGTTAAACCCCCTCCTCACCATTGGGTTTAACCTGAACCATCCGATCATCCCGATCAAAATAAATGGATAATATTGAACCCGAGTCCCACCCCCTCGCATTCATTCCTGACCTTCCAATCATCTTAATCCCTTTAATTCGACGATCCAAACTAAATCCGATAAATCCTTCCCCGCCCCCACCATTTTCTATCGGATCAAATTTAAACCGCCGATCTCCCCTTACCAAATCAACGGTACAGATTATAGTACCTAGTCCCATCTTATTTCCTCGCATCTTCCCGACGCATCTTAGCCGTTCACTTCACTCAACCAAATCTGACGGCGCGGATCCCATATTGCTTTTCTAAAGTGATCGGGCGAAGTTGCCAAATTTTTTTGCGAAAAAATATGTTTTATGAAACCACCTCCTGCTATGTGTCCTAATTTCACTGGATCGCATTGTAAAAGCTAAAAACCAATTACCGCTCAAAAGTAATGTGATAACCACCACTGGTTTTTTCTTTCAAACGAAAAAACCACTCCCGCCATTAATTTCGACCTAT
>JAXQQM020075096.1:0-119427 GCA_034641835.2 Pinus albicaulis
TAGTGCAAAATTGGCTAATTCAGAAATTCCCGTAATAGCTATGTGGTTGATATGGTTGCAGGACACTTGGGCACGAGTTGAATGCATGGATGGACAGCTTGGCAACTAGGACTAAGCCACCTATGCTTAGTTCGAACAGAACAAGCTTTATTAGGCCCATTTAGTTCTAGTCAATCATGACTAGTGATTCAGAAATCCCATAGAAATAGGGCAGTTTTGAGATTCTATGGGATTGACCATATTTCTTGGGATAAGAATAATGAATTCGACTTGGATAGGTGGATGAGAAGTAGATGGGTTTGTTTGAGTAAAAATAGATCAGTTTGTTCATGAGACTTCTTATTTAAAGCCAAAGCTTTGATGGCTTATGTATTAGGATTATTATTGACTTATATACTTTTATATTGTGACAATTTTGGATTGAGAAGTTAATTTGAAGACTTGTGCCGTTATCAATTTGCTGTTCAATGTTATGGATGTGTGACTGAAGTTAAGCTTCTGAGATCATTTATCAAGTGTGCAAGGCAAGGGTGGAAGGGCCCCCATTCCAAGCTAAGTACACTTTCTTGTTAACTAGTTTATTTCCTTGTTGTAGAACTGGTTTTCAAAGCTTTATTTCAGATTGTTTAATGATTTATGCATAGTGATTGATGTCATTAGTTTATAACTTATTCATCACTTTATCAAGTTGGAAAAACCGATGTATCAAGTTGAGCATCCCTTCTATGAAAATGATGAATTAAAGTTGGTTTCTTTTGTTGTGTGCAAGCAATTTCTTGTTGAGATTTTTGATATTAAGATGAATAAATTATAATGGAACACTTTACATGTCTCTTAAGTTAAGAGCTTCTTTCATTTCATAATTTATCCATCTTAAAGTTCTTGGTTTTTAATCTCTGATTCATTAAGTGGTAATTGAGGTTGAAATGAATTTCTTGAGTCAAGAACCATTTCAATATTATTCCTCCTTTTAAACTAATTGAGTTGGAGTTGTAAAATGTATTACTTTTAGCATATCTTTCAAGGTTGATTATATCTTATCTTCACATATAGTGATCTTGCCTCAAAGCATAAACAACCCGGATTGATAATAAATATTGTGTTAGTTTAGGAACATAAATTAGCTCAACATTTTGGCGCCGTTGCCGGGGAGGCAAATATCGGCATAGTCAATAGAGAGAAAAAATAAATAAATAAATAAAACACAAAAACAGTAGTTACATTCTTTTTAGTTATGTTTCTTTATGCCTAGACATAGAGATCCTCATGGTAGATTTATTAAAAACCCCCCACAAATAGAGATAGGATCATCAAACACCCCAGTTACTGGTAATACAATCATTGAGGAATTGGCAGAAAAACAAAGAAGTGGACAAAGATTAACTTTGATTGAGAGACAAACTTTGTTAGCTTGGGAAGCAAAGCAAAAACAATCTTCAACTTCTGGACAACAAAAAGAAATTATCAAAGGAAAACAATCTTTATTTCCATCCATAAATCCTCCTATCTTCGACCAACCTGAAACTCCACTTAAAATTGAAACAAATCAACCAATGGCAGAAGAAGGACATGGATCTGTTATTCTCACTCCTGAACAACGAGCTCAATATGAAAGACAACAAGCAGAATGGAGAAGAAAAAGAGAAGAGGATGCAAAACAAGAAAATGATAGAAAAATGGAAAATGATCAGAAAAGACAAGAAGATGAGACTACCTTTGGCTTTCCAATAATTGACACAAGTGCAATATTAGGAGAAGAAGTGAAAATGAAAAATATTCCACCTTCTGTATTGCCAAATTTTTATGGAATGTCAACAGAAGATCCTGATTCATTTATGTTTTAATTTGATATTCTATGTAGAACATATGGATATACTGATGACATCCATAAACTTCGTCTTTTCCCTGCAACATTAAAAGCAGCAGCCTTGAAATGGTTTATGGGTTTAGGAGAACATACACTAGCTTCTTGGGATGATATGAGATCAGTCTTCCTTAAAAAATATCAAGCTTATTGCAGATCTAGAGATTCAAAGGAAGATATTTTTAGAATGACACAACAAGAAGATGAAAGTCTAGAAGAATATTTGGAAAGATTTTTGTATAATCTACAGAAATCTAAACAACATTCTCTAAATCAAGAAACCATTCGAACAATCTTTCTCAAGGGTATAAGGGATGAATATCTTGACATTTTGAATGTGATGGGTAAAGGAGATGTCTCAAACCTACCATTCGAAGAAATTGTTGACTTATGTCAAAAATATTCTAGAGGAAGAGCAAAAACAGGAAGAAGAGAAGTAAGTTCAAAAGCAGCAAAGTCAGCTGCAGGAGGGATAACACGAGCTGAAATAGGAAGTTTATTGGGAAATTTCAAAACAGATCTTTTAAGTACATTAGGGACACAAGTAGATGTGCTAAAGACAAATAAGAGAAAAGAAGAACAAGACCAAGCTTTAGCAATCTTTTGTCCCAAATGTAGAAACAAACATCCATTAAGAGAATGTCCTTTGGATAGTGTTAAGAGTATTCAGGTTTGTGGTCTTTGTACAGAAAAACATTCTACAGAAAATTGTCTAAAATTGAAAGAATTACAAATGAATTCAATGGAAGAAGTGCCAGGAATGGAAGGTTTTTATTATGTAGCACCACGAAGACCATGGCAACCTAGAATGCCTCAACAAAATCAGCAACATTTCCCTCAACAAAATTACCTTTATCCATCTCAAAATCCTTGGACAACTCCAATGCCATGGCAAGCTTGGCCTCCACAACAATATCCACAACAACCTGCACAAGGTTGGAGAGGATATGGTTATGGAAACCAGCCACCTCAACAATACCAACAACAATATCAACAGCCATTTACATATCCACAATATCCTCAATCCATACCATTTCAACAACAAAATTCTGCATATCCACAATGCATGCCATATCCGCAGCAGAATCCCCCACCGTTGTTGACCCAACCACAACAGTTGCAGCTACCCACAAATCAACCCAGACCAACTCAATTACCAGCACAACCAATTGCAAATCCAAATAATAAGGTGGAAAAAGCTGCATATACTATAGAGGAAGCAACATGTTTTCCCACATATTCAATTCTTCCTCTTAATGAAGTCCATCTAAGGTCTGGAAAAGTGCTTAAAAAGGATTCTCCTCCAATCATAGAAGAACCAACCGAACAAGGAGAATCACCTGAAACATCACAAACTAAGATACAAATTCAGAAAGAAACAAACATTACAACTCAAACACCACCTTATCCTGAAAGGTTAGTGGAACAACAAAAAGAAATAATCCTTCCTGAATTTGATATTTTAGATGAGTTAAAAAATGCTTATGTGAAAATTCCTTTGTTAAAGGCAATTAAAGAAATACCAATATATGCTAAAACAATAAAGGAATTGTGCATTAAGAAAACTCAGAGAAAGAAGAAGGATCCTACTACAATCCAAGTCATTGGTAAACTAGCAAGTCTCATGTCTACAGAAAAAAAAATAGAAAAATATATTGATCCTGGTATCCCTATGGTTACTATATCAATAAATAATTTTTCAGTGCCAAACACATTAATAGACTTGGGAGCAGCTATAAATGTAATGACAATGGAGACCATGAAAACTTTGCATTTGAACAACATTAGATCAACCTCTACAATCTTAGAATTGGCAGACAGATCTAAAGTTGTTCCCGAAGGAATATTGGAAGATATTATAGTCTCTTTGGATTCATGGGAGTATCCTGTTGACTTCCTTATTCTGCAACCAAAAACAAATTTGGGAGGACATCCTCTAATCTTAGGCAGACCATGGTTAGCTACCGCTGATGCCTTTATAGGATGCAGATCAAGAAGCATGATTATTTCACATGGAGAAGAAAGGAAACATATTGCTCTTTATTCACCTACACAGTCAACTTCTTTAGAATCAGTACTTGAAGCTCAAGAAAAACAGCAAACTAAATCAGTTTTAAGTATAAATAAATTCTTTGATCTAAGAGAAGAAGAAGGGAATGAAGACTTAATGGATCTTTTCATTTCAGAACCAAGTATTTCAGAGCAGCTTAGAGAAATGCAATATGAAGCTACAAATAACCTTTTGAACCAAAGTTTTCAGGAAACCTGTACTATTCAAACTTTGAGAAATTCTTTTATAGACATCTTTCCTGTAAACACAATCTCCAATCCAATAATAAAAACAATTGAGGTAAGTCCTGGAAAACATTTAAACATTGGAAATGAGTTGCAATCAGAACAAGAACAAGAGGTAATTGCATTATTACGGAAATATTCAAAAGCTTTTGCCTGGGATTATACTGACATGCAAGGAATCCATCCTAACACATGTGTCCACCACATCTATACAGATGAACAAATTAAACCTGTAAGACAACCTCAAAGACGAATGAATCCTATGATGAAAGAAATAGTGAAAGATGAATTGCAAAAATTGTTAAATGTTGGATTCATCTATCCTATTTCAGATAGTCAATGGGTTTCTCCATTGGTTATTGTTCCAAAGAAAAATGGAAAGTGGAGGGTATGTGTGGATTATCGAGAACTAAACAAAGCTACACTCAAAGATCATTTTCCTCTACCATTTATTGATCAAGTGTTAGACTCATTAGCTGGAAAGAAATTCTTCTCTTTCTTAGATGGGTTTAGCGGGTACAACCAGATTAGAATAGCAACAGAAGACCAAGACAAGACAACATTCACTTGCCCATGGGGAACCTATGCATATAATGTTTTGCCATTTGGTTTATGTAATGCACTTGCAACTTTTCAACGAGCAGTGCTTGCAATTTTTGCTGATCTAATCCATGAATGTGTAGAGGTTTACATGGATGACTTTACAGTTTATGGAAACACATATAATGATTGCTTAAATAATCTTGAGAAAGTGTTGAAACGATGCATTGAAACAAATTTGTCATTAAGCAATGAGAAATGCTATATAATGTTGACAGAAGGAATAGTTCTGGGACACCATATTTCTTCTTCAGGAATTAAAGTGGATCCAGCAAAAATCCAAGTCCTAGTAACTTTAATGCCTCCTACAACACAGAAAGAGGTAAGAAGTTTCTTAGGCTATGCAGGCTATTATAGACGATTCATTGAAAACTTCAGTAAAATAGCCCAACCTCTGTTTAAATTATTAGCAAAAGATATTGAATTTCACTGGACAAATGACTGTCAAAATGCATTTCAAATTCTAAAAGAAAAATTATCAGTTGCACCCATTCTCCGTGGACCAAATTGGTCTTTGCCATTTCATATATCAACCGATGCATCTGATACCGCAATAGGTGCCTCCCTTGGACAGAAAGAGAACTTGTTCAATTATGCAATATACTTTATAAGCAAGAATCTAACACCTGCAGAATTAAACTATACAGTCACCGAGAAAGAAATGTTAGCCGTTATACATGCAGTAAACAAATTCAGACATTATATAACAGGATATCAAGTTTTCATTCATACAGATCATTCAGCAATCAAATACTTGATGAATAAACCTATAACCAATGGAAGAGTAACAAGATGGTTACTATTACTGCAAGAATTTAATATCACAATACAAGACCGGCCAGGCAAGGAAAATCAAGTAGCTGACTTTCTGTCCCGTATACATTCACCTAATGATCCCAATCCAGTTGCAGATAACTTTCCCGATGAACATTTGTTTGCTATCACGGTAAAAACACCATGGTTTGCAGACATGGCAAACTATTTATCTTCTGGAAAGTTACCAAACCAATTCACTAAAAAGCAAAGACACAAAATTATTAAAGAAAGTTCCAGATATAGTTGGGTAAATGGTGATTTATTTTATACTGGTTCAGATTTGATAATTAGAAAATGTGTGCGAGAAGATGAAATATTAGATATTCTAAAGGCATGTCACGATGAACCATGTGGTGGCCATTTTGCAGATAAACGAACATCATATAAGGTGCTGCAACTGGGCTATTACTGGCCATCCATCTTCAAAGACTCTAAGAAATATGTCAAGCAATGTGACAGTTGCCAAAGAACAGGGAGACCAATCACAAGAGATGAGATGCCGCTGAAGCCACAAGTCCTCATAGAACCATTTGAGCAATGGGCGCTTGACTTTGTTGGACCCATCAATCCATCATCAAATGGAAAGAAGTACATCTTAGTATGTACCGATTATGTAACCAAGTGGGCAGAGGCTAAAGCAGTGAATAGAGCAACAGAAGATATAGTGGTCAACTTTCTTTTTAAAGAAATCTTTGTCAGATATGGAGTACCTAGACAAATTGTAACAGATCAAGGAACACAATTTACATCAAAACTGGTACTAGATCTAACAGAGAAGTACAAGATCAAACACAGAACATCTACACCATATCATCCTCAAGCAAATGGGCAGGTTGAATCAACAAATAAAGTCCTAGAGAATATCATGACAAAAACAGTAAAGCTGAACAGAAAAGATTGGTCTGAAAAATTACAAGATGCACTATGGGCCTATAGAATTACATGGAAGAATACAACTCGTTTTAGTCCATACCAGTTAGTATATGGAAAAGAGGCCTTATTGCCTATAGAGTTTCAGATACAAACATACAGACTAGCAGCTGAATTAGGACTAGACCTGACAGAAGCACAACAGCAGCGGATCATGGAACTGAATCAGTTAGATGAGCATCGTCAACAAGCCATAGAACATACTACATTGGTGAAACAACAAAGAATGAAGTGGCACGACAGATATATCAAGACAAAGACATTTCGCAAGGGAGATTGGGCATTACTTTTTGACTCCAAGTTCAAAGATTTCAAAGCAAAGTTCACAACACACTGGCTAGGCCCATATGAAATTGATGAAATTTTCGACAATGGAGCAGTAAAGATCAAGACAATTGACCAGGATTCCACCTCCTTTATAGTGAATGGACATAGGCTCAAAGTTTACAATAGGCCTATCAGTAAAGAAGCATTTATGAAACAACTGACAGAAGATACAGAACTGGAAGTCATGGCACACCAAGTTCAGCCATCTTCCAGTCCTGTAGTTGAATAAAAATGAAAAAAAATAATAATAAAAAATATAATAAAAAAAATAAAAAAAAAATAAAAACATAAAAAAAAAAAAAAAACATAAAAAATAATAATTTGTTTGCTAGTGAAAACCAGGCAACTGGCACTATGCAAACATGAATTCATAGGGGAAAATCAAGGCAACTTGGACTCTATGAATTCCTTTTCTTGTTCTATTGTTCTCACATAACTTCAATACAGGTACTCTCCATCAACACATGACTTGAGGACAAGTCATATCTTAAGCAAGGGGGAGACTTGTATTAGATCTTTAGCTGAAAAGCTGAAGTATAGAAGAAACTTGTATTGTCAACAGAGGGACCTGAAAGAAGAAATCAATACAGAGGGACCTGAGAGACCTGCCAAAACAACATGTGCATATTATGTAAGCAGTACAGAGGGACCTGAAACAAAGAATCATTATAAAGGGACCTGATTTTCAATTCAAGAACCAGAGCATGAAGGACAAGGAGCAGCAATAAAATTCACTTTTTGATTCATCTACAACATCTGACTTCATTCCACCTGTACAAACATCATCCAGGAAAGTATATGTATAGTCATTTTGTGCTTGAAATTCAAATTTTTCTTAGGAATTTTTAGTTTTGTTAAGTTAAAGTTAGTACCTGAGGATATTCATAATTCTCTATACATATCCTATATTCATAATTCCCTATACATATCCTATATTCATAATACCCTATACATATTCCATTTTCATTCATATACACATTTCTCATACATATTCCCTATAATCCTAAATATTTTTCTTGAGCAAAAGACCAAGCTAGGACAACTCTTTCCACCTGCATACATAAATCAAGCATTAGTATGGTGATGATTTTAAAAATGACCTAAGATGGTCATTTTAAAAATCATAAAGATATGCATAAAAAGCAAAACAAATAATGCGCTATACAAAGACTATATACCATAAGTGTAAATGAGAAATGCGAATTGAACGCAAAGGACATAAGGTTAATACGCATAAGAGGTAAGGTCAATGGCATATAATCAATACGCATATGGTATAAACATAGGCGAAGGTATATGGCGCATAGTTGGAACATAATGGTTATGACATAGTTGACAGGTTTGACAGAATGATAATGGCATATACAACGCAGGAGAATCATTGCACGAAAGGACACGGCGGAAGTAATCAGTTCATGCAGAAGGTAGTGATGATACGGGTGTATCATTCAAAGTGAAATGCGTTGGTGCATATCATAGCACACGACGATGGGAAATCAACGTGCACGGTGGTGAAAATACAGCGTGATAATTCAAACATAGCGTGCACGGTGGTGTGATAAAACAGCCATGTCATTCAAACATAACGTGCGCAGGTGGTGGTGTACGTATATAGTTTAAACATTAAACAAGGCAGTGGTATCCTCATGACACAGTCTGTCGACTGGTCAAAGAGGACAACCATACCAACCTCACATATTAACGCCATTAGACACGGTACAACCATGAACTCGGTCCATTCATGACTTTCAACCTCATTCCTCATTGCCAGAGCTCAGAAGGAAGGCGTTTTGAAACAAAACATTGATCTGAAGAAAAGAGAAGGCGGTTGATTAATCTGGAAAGAAGAGAAGGCGGTTGAAGCAGTGGAATAGTGAAATCGCTCCGGGGAAAGCAAGAAGGCGAATTTAAGGTAAGAAATTGCTCCGGATTCGACGATCAGAGATCACAGATTTCCAGGATTGAGTCAGGTAACAGTGGAGTTCATTAACACTCAGCGATTATGGAATATTGTTTGACATTAATTTATGATCCTGTGTTTTGACACCAGCTCAGTTAACCGAAACAGTAGGGATTTGGAGCGCCGATTACATTCCACGCGTTTTGTTGACAGTCACGTAATTTCAAAACCCGTGATTATCTCCAGATCGACAGCACTTAAGGTTTGATGATAGAGTGTGATGCGCAGCATCGTGAGGAAAATCCGTTGCATGAGTAACAAGTTTTAAGTGAAGTAGTATGGCGGAGGGTTGTTGAATTGCGCACTAAGCCGTGATCTATGCGCACCAATGTTTTCACAAACAGTTAGCGTGTAAACTAAAAAAAAACGCCATAAAACATTTTGTTGCCACTGCGTTTTGTTTTGTTTTGACAGTCAGGGATCAAATGCTTAAAGGTCACATTGAATTATGGATGAAAAATAGAGTCGGGTTCATTGAAGCCATGTTGAGGCCGAAAGTTTGTTGCATATTTATGATGAGTCTGCACGAAATTTTTGTTTGCAAACACCTTTGCTTAAGTCCAAACAGTGCGAAAAATTTCGATTAGGCCGAGAGCACTCTTTGATTTTTCTTATTTTTTTATATATATACACAAGTAAATCATGATTGTGTGGTTTATGATACTGTGTGTATTTAATAAAAAAACAGAGATCAGTGTATTAACAGAGTATACAGGTGTTGCTTGTATTCAACAGGGAATTCAGAAGAGTGTTATTGCAAGGGAATATATCAGAGGTTAAAAGTGCAGAGTTGAGTTGAGTCAGAAGAGGAAGGTAAGCTTCTTTGCTTACTGAATTTCATTTTTTAAAAAAATAGTCATAATTTTTATTAAAATGAAGTTAGTAACAGCAGAAGCCTACATTGATTGGTTTACAGAAACAATGGCAAACAGGGTAGAGCCAAAATTTCAAATAGAAAGCTGGGGAAAAGAGACCATAGAAAAACTCTATCAGGCAGGAATGATAGGCTTTCTACAGAAATTTAATGGCCATTCTGAGGAGATAACCAAAGATTTTATAAAGAATTTTAATCAAGACCAAACTCGAATAGGAGAAATCATTGTTCCAGTAACCCAAGAATACTTGTCCAAAGCCTTAGATTTGCCAATGTTAGGAGAGAAGTATTACAAAGGGCTACACTTCAAGGAGAAAGCATGGACTTTCTTCCTTGAGAAAAACCGGAAGGGAACATTTGATAGGACAAAAGGTATACCCAAAGAATGGTTTAATGAGCCATGGAGAGAATTGGTCTTGATTATTCAAAAGTTTTTAACTTGTGACCGAGGATATAGTGTTGCCCATTTATATCATGTTAAACTTCTACAACACATCAAGGGGGAAGATAGGATTAATTTACCTTATTTCCTATATAAAAGCCTCTTAAAAATGATTGAAACAACAAGACATGAAAACAGGCTTAAGGCAGGACAAATGTATCATCAAGGATTGATTAAAATCCTAGTTGAATATCAAGTAAGATTGCAGGGCATAGTGTGGAGAGAATTCATGGTTAAAAATCATTTTACTGAACAGATTATAGAGGTGCAAGAGAAAACAGAGCAGGAAAGTAGGGGAGTGATGAATTCACCCGTGTATCCTAGAACAAGAGCCAAACAGCAAAATAATATGGCTATGGATTATGAAATATCTGTGATGTCTATTCCCAAAAGATTTACAAACAAAAGTCCCATCAATTTAGACAGGAAAGAAGAAACATATTTTCCAAGACCACAAGAAGAAAATAACATTCCACAAGAAGAATTTGATAGGGATTCTGCCTATGATGATGAAGCAGCTGCATCATTAATGAAAACAACTCAGGATTTTGAAAAAGATGGGAAAATCAAGGATTTAACTGATCAATTAGAAATTAGTAAAATTTTTGAAAAACAGTTAGAAGAGGAGAACAAAGAAAACAGGAAAGAAAATGCTAAATTGATCAAAACAAATGAAAAATTGAAAGAAGACTTGGGGAAATTGAAAAGGAAGAATGATCTAATTTCTAAACAAGCATTTAAATGGTTGAAGGAAAAGAACATGTGGCAGGCCAAGTATGAGAAGCAGAAGGTTAAAGCAACTTTGTTTAAAGAACGACATGACACATGTTTAGATTGTTTGGCAAGGGCAGCACAACAGGAAGCATCAACAGGTACAACATCTACTTCAGAAAGAAGAAGGTCAAAGAGGAACAGGCAAGCATGGGGACATGCTTGATGATAAGCAAGGGAGAGATGTTGGGCCTTAGTTTTGGTCTTATTTTGCTCAAAGAAACTTATTTATCCATCTATTTTCCATCCATTTTCCATTCATTTATTCCATTTTGACATATATTTGATATCTATTCATGTATTTAATTTTAATTTTTCAAATTCTAAAGTTTTTATGAAAGTTTGATTTTTAGTGCAAAATTGGCTGATTCAGAAATTCCCGTAATAGCTATATGGTTGATATGGTTGCAGGACACTTGGGCACGAATTGAATGCATGTATGGATAGATTGGCAACTAGGACTAAGCCACCTATGCTTAGTTCGAACAGAACAAGCTTTATTAGGCTCATTTAGTTCTAGTCAATCATGACTAGTCATTCAGAAATCCCATAGAAATAGGGCAGTTTTGAGATTCTATGGGATTGACCATATTTCTTGGGATAAGAATAATGAATTCGACTTGGATAGGTGGATGAGAAGTAGATGGGTTTGTTTGAGTAAAAATAGATCAGTTTGTTCATGAGACTTCTTATTTAAAGCCAAAGCTTTGATGGCTTATGTATTAAGATTATTATTGACTTATATACTTTTATATTGTGACAATTTTGGATTGAGAAGTTAATTTGAAGACTTGTGCTGTTATCAATTTTCTGTTCAATGTTATGGATGTGTGACTGAAGTTAAGCTTCTGAGATCATTTATCAAGTGTGCGAGGCAAGGGTGGAAGGGCCCCCATTCCAAGCTAAGTACACTTTCTTGTAACTAGTTTTATTTCCTTGTTGTAGAACTGGTTTTCAAAGCTTTATTTCAGATTGTTTAATGATTTATGCATAGTGATTGATGTCATTAGTTTATAACTTATTCATCACTTTATCAAGTTGGAAAAACCGATGTATCAAGTTGAGCATCCCTTCTATGAAAATGATGAATTAAAGTTGGTTTCTTTTATTGTGTGCAAGCAATTTCTTGTTGAGATTTTTGATATTAAGATGAATAAATTATAATGGAACACTTTACATGTCTCTTAAGTTAAGAGCTTCTTTCATTTCATAATTTATCCATCTTAAAGTTCTTGGTTTTTAATCTCTGATTCATTAAGTGGTAATTGAGGTTGAAATGAATTTCTTGAGTCAAGAACCATTTCAATATTATTCCTCCTTTTAAACTAATTGAGTTGGAGTTGTAAAATGTATTACTTTTAGCATATCTTTCAAGGTTGATTATATCTGATCTTCACATATAGTGATCTTGCCTCAAAGCATAAACAACCCGGATTGATAATAAATATTGTGTTAGTTTAGGAACATAAATTAGCTCAACAGCATTGTCTCCCTTTCAGGCCTACTTTGCAGAGCACTTTCTCCCCTTGGAGACTGTGTTGACTCCTAAAATCATCCAGATTCCTTTGAATTTTCATTTTCAATTTGCTTCAGTTTGTTTTTTTATGTGTTTTGAAAAGTTTGAATCTCATATTGACCAGTAACTCTATATACTTCTTCCTCCTTTGACTGAAAATTTGTTCAGTGTTTGTTTAAAAAAGTTTTTCTTTATCATTGACAAGTTGATTTCAAAGTATTTTTTATGGTCACATTAAGAATCATTTGCTTTAAAAATAGAAAAATTTCGTAAAATATTCATTTCCTTGATAGGAGAAATTATTGTTGAAATCCTCATTTTTCCTTCAAAAGAGAAATCATTGTTTGTATTATTCATTTCTCGAAAGTAAAAGGCATTTGAATTGTTGATTTAGTGCACCTAGTTTCTTTTCTGCGTTCATAACATTAAGGAAACTGAAAAAGAAAAACTTGCATTTGCATGTAGGATTTTTATGTGTTTTGCAAAAAGGAACATTAGGAAATCTGCATTTAGTTTGTAATCATTGATTTGTTTTGCTCATTGATTCGTTTTCTCACAAATTATTTTCTCTTTTCCCTTAGTAGCTAGGTTTTTCATTGAAAAAACTGAAAGTGAAAGATTGCCTATCATTTTTAGTTGCATTTTAGGAATTTTCCAATACATCATCACGGTGAACCTTTGAAAGGCAAATTGTAAGCAAGATCAACATAAAATTAATATCAATTTACCTAACAAAGCATTGGAACCATAACGATAACATTTAGAAGGTCTAGGCTAGAGACATGTTCCGGGGTCGTAAAACATAGCAGCTGTCGTTAACTTGTCTGCGATACATTCCGAGTGTGATACATCACTCCACGTACATAAGTATATCGTAGCTCTTCCATGTACTTTCGGGTATATCGAGTGGTGTTATAGTACGATAAGTATAAAGGGGTGCTCTCATTGTGCGGTTTCGCATCAGACAGCGCTAATACAGACTTGGGCCTCCACATACCTTCGGGTATATTTGGGAGGACAAATTTTAGGTGCTATCATCTATAGTGAACCGAGTCGGCCGCCTTGTAAATTTTGATACACCGAACACAGCATTCGGGGAGATTTCCTGCCTGTACTTCTTGGTTTGCTAGGAGGTATTCTGCAGTTCACAGTTTCTTGGTAAACCCTTTTGCCTAGTATTACCCTTTTATTTTATTTATCTGTTTTTAGTTAAAATTAATCAGTAATCATGGAAGAACAAAATCATTTCCCCCGTCGTTCATGTAGATTAGCTTTAAAACCACCTTTACCACCAGAAGTTACTTCTGGTAGGCGAAGGCAATCACGATCTACCGAATCAAGTACAATCCGTACCTCTGGTGAAACATCATTTTCCCATAAACGAGAGTTAGTTCAAGTTGTTTCTACACATCCCGGTTCGTCTACTGTTGTCGAAACGGAGTCTTCACAGCTACCCGTGGTCACGATCCATCCAATCAGTGAGACCATACCTCCTGGACCCAACGTTGTTCAACCACAAATTAACCCAAATCCTGTCTCTTCTTTTCTAGAACATCTGAATCCTGAAGTCAAAAAACTGGAAGTTGTTCCTACCTTGGTCATCCCACAAATTTTTGTAGCTATTTAATCTCCCATATCACACAGTCAACCACCTGAAATATACTTTGGGCCTGATGGTGAAATTCTTCCACCTGGTTTAATTGCGATTGAATAAATCCAACAAGACACTACACCTTTAACTCCAACCCATTTCAGGGAAGATCTTTACCTGTATGAGTCTTTTTCTCAATCAACCCCCTTTTCTTTTGTTGATCTTCCTCCTTTTCAAATTCCCATCGATTCAAAAAGGTATACATTTGGTCAAACAGCCATGTCTGAACCAACATCTTTGGTTGGGCCTGTTGTTCCAATTATGTCAAATCCTTCCCTCGCTACTCCATCGATGTTTACCACTTCACCAGAGTCATATTTTCACGGTGGCCCTATGGTCCCATAAGGTTACAAATCATTATCTGGAATTTTCTTTGGTGCATCTTCACCATTGTCATCATCCAATATATTAACTGGTAATCCTATCGTAAGTACTGAACGACTTGATTCATTATCCACATCATCGGTGCAATATCAAGCCAGTCCTTCTGGGTCTATTCCTTTAAGTACCATATCTATTGGACTCCTAGCATTTGGAGAGCAATATTTTCCATCTTATTATCCTCCTCATGCTGGGGGGCAACCTTTGGTCACCCAATATGACAGTACTTCATCACTTTTTGGTCAATCTAATGTTGAAATGAATGTTTGTCAATGGCAGCCCACTCTGCCTATCCAACCACAAACGGTTGTACACTCGTATCAACTGGTGCAACCTATTACACCCACTTCATTACCACTTGTTAATACATCTACACCCTTATTACATAATCAAAATGTTGTACATCATCAAACTTATCAAGCGGGTCCTTCAACTCAATATCATCAAATGTTGGGTCCACAGACTCCAAATCCTTTGATTAATTTACAACAACCTGTATCAAGAATTATTTATTCACAAGCTGGTTTACCATTTTATGGGATTTCACAACCGCAACCGAGTTATACATATCAACCGAATCCAAGTCATGTTAATTTTGGTTATAACATTGGTGGACAGACCCCTTGGCAGTCACAGGCGTAAATGCCTCAAACTTCATTTCAACAAGTATCTTATCAAGGTTTTGGTCAACAGAATCCTCAAGCATTTGCTATGCAAAACAACCCCTATCTGGGTGTCCAGCAACAGATTCCTTATGCTGGTTCTCAAAGGCCTATTGCTCAAGAAATTCCATCTTATCCTGGCTCTGCTCAACCTAACCTTAATAGACATTTGCCATTTGTTGCAACTTTAGAGTTACCAAATTTAAATCGGTTAACCAATGATCCAATCAACTATGCTCCTTGGTGGCCGATGATACCTCACAAATTACCCTCGGATATTCCTAAGTTCAATGGAAACCCTAGAGAAGATCCGTCGACTCATGTTATGACTTATCATTTATGGTGTTCATAAAATTCCCTAAATGATGATTATGTTTGACTACGTCTTTTTCAGCATACGCTCACAGGTCCGGCTGCAAAATTACCTAGATATTCTTTTGATAATTTCACAGCACTAGCTACTGTCTTTTTTACTCATTTCCAGTTACCCATCAGATATGAAACTAGAACAAAAATCTTGACTAATTTCAAATAGACTAATTCTACTCACATTTCTGATCATATTCATGAGTGGCATCATCGTCGACGAATGGTTAAGACATTTGTTCCAGATCAGCTCCTTGCTGAATGGTTCATTAAGTCCCTGTTACCATCTATAACTAAGGATGTGGCTAAAGGTGGCGTCGTCACAGAAGAGCAAGTTATCACTCGTGCACAATATTTAGACTTGATTTACACTCAATCCCGTACGCTCTATGAAAAAATCCCTAATGCGCCGAGATCTAATTTCAATGTTCCTCCTCAATTAAAGGACTCTCATGCCGAAGACGGCTTGATAGCCACTACAAACACACACCACACTACTGCATCTGATCCTGCTCCTACTTCCGAAATTAATGTTGTGTCAAATGACAAAGGCAAAGTGACAAGAAACCAGAAAGTAAGAAAAAGGGGAAATCAAAGAAAAAGCAAACTTATAACCCGCATGAAAGATCATCTGATCGACCGTCTAGACCTCAGAAACCTCGTTATCCATGCATAATCTATAATGAGGAACACTTTGTTAGGGATTTTCCTCACTGCGTTGAAGTCTCAAAAATCATCAAGACTTCCAATACGTCAGCTGTCATGACAGACCCATTTCCAAATCCGGACACAAATATGGTTGCTACGAATCCAGCTACTAGTTCCCAAGTGTTAATGTTATCTGTTACAAAACCTTCAACTGATATTTTGGTGTCGACGTGGAATAAATATTATGGTAGTCTGGTCACTGATCAAACTATTACCTCCACCATGAATCCATCTACAGAATCAGTACCGCCTACTGCTATTCCTGAATTGACAATCAAGCCACCAAAGGGAGTAATTCATAAATCGACATATAATCCTCGAGCAAGAGCTGCACAAAATTATAATATAGTTGAAGATTTGGGTCAATCTCCTTCAACTATGTCTACTCTTGAGGTATTACAAAATTGTCCCTCCCAAAAACAGGCTTTATTGTCGACTATTGGTGGAATTGATCCGACTAATTCTAATTTTGTTGTCTTTAATCATACAGGCTATGTGCCGCAACTACCAGCAGAATTGGAATTCTCCATCCAGGTAAATGTTCTCAATCACCATGTTCATCTCACTATTATTAACGAGGGAGCATCTACATGCATTATGTCTCTAAACTGTTAGAAGTCACTTGGCTTGCTGCGCTTATCACAATCATCAATGACGTTGAAGGCATTCAATGGACGTACATATAAATCTTGTGGTATTATTAATAACCTGCATGTTGAACTTGGGGGAAAAACAATGAATATTGATGTTGAGGTTGTTGACATACCCCTTGACTATAATATTTTACTTGGAAGGCCATGGGTATATGCGATGATTGCTATTGTTTCTACATATTTTTGAATGATTTCCTTTCCAGATAAAGGTACAATTACAGTCATTAATCAACTATCCTTCTTCGCAGGTAACTGGAAGCATTCCGTTCGTTCACATATCCCAACTAGAACTTTAGAACATTGGTGTAGGACTCTTAAAGGATTCCACTTTAATGGGAACCTTTGCATTACCGCCACCAGCGACATTGACAGAACTTGCAAGTATAGAGACTTGCTACATGATCTATTCCACTCTATCTGGCTTAAGGAAGAGTATGGGTGATTCTGATATTTCTATGTTGAATGAATTTCTGTTGCCCAGCCCTATTGAGCTGGCATAGCAATCAATTTATCTGGCTTGGGCGGAAAATCTGAAATTAGCGTCACCGAGTGTTTGGGTTGATCGCTCATTAGATTTTGGTACCCCATCTGATCCATTTTCCTCAACGTTCTTGACAAATGAGAATATTTTGGAAGCTATGATGTCAGAAGGAGAACCATGGGAAGATTATCATCATTGTTCCCATCTTCCTAATTATGAAGAAAATAATCTTAGTGAGCTATATCACCCATCCATCAAAACTTTCTTTTCGAATTCTTTTCCCATTAATGCAATCGATTCCGAGAAAACTCATTCAAATATCGAAGAAACAATTTCTATCGATATTTCAACCAAACCTAGCGTTGTAGAGAATATTCATGTCGGTGTATCTTGTTCTCCATCAGAACTCAAATCATATCGCTCCCTTTTTCGTGAATTTCGTCGCGTATTTGCTTGGTCTTACGAGGAAATGCTAGGCATAGATACTAGTATAGTTGAAAACTTAATATGTATCCTAATGTCAAACTAGTGCATCAACGGCTTCATCCTGTTCATCCAAAGAAAGCCGTTGCCATCAAAGTAGAAGTTGAAAAAAATTTGCGTGCTCGTTTCATTTACCCTGTTCCACTAGCTAAGTAGGTTTCCAATATCATTGTTGTCATGAAAAAACAAGGAACCATTAGAGTGTGCATCGATTATCGGGATGTTAATCATGCTTGTCTAAAAGATAACTATCCTACTCCCTTTATCGACCAGATTATTGACGATTGTGCTGGATGTGAAATTTTTTCGTTCATGGATGGATTTTTTGGCTACAATCAAATCAATATCTGCCCAGATGATCAACATAAGACAACATTCATCTGTCCCTGGGGCACATTCACTTATAGGAAACTTCCGTTTGGTTTAAAGAATGCTGGGGAAAATTTTTAGAGAGCAATGGATTATGCTTTCAATGACATCAAGCACATTGTTTAACCATATCTAGATGATTTACCAGCACATTCACGAAATCAAATTGATCACCTGATGCATTTGAGATCCATTTTCTTACGCTGCCGACACTTCAAAATACGCCTCAATCCACATAAATGTGTGTTTTGTGTTGGTTCTGGTCATTTTCTTGGATTCGTAGTCTCAAAAGAAGGAATTCGAATCTACCCTTTGAAGGTTTAGGCCATTCTTGATTTGCCTGCATCGTCAAACCTACTTCAGATACAGAAACTTCAAGGAAAGGCTAACTTCCTAAGGAGGTTCATTCCAAATTATGTCGAAATGGCTAAAGGATTTACTCGACTATTGAAAAAGGGGGTTCCCTTCCATTGGGACCAATTTTCACAAGTTTCTTTTGATGCTGTCAAGAACACTCTTGTCTGAGCGTCATTAATGTATCCTCCTAATTATCAAAACAATTATTTCCTATATATCATCGCGGCAACCATTGCAATGGTATTGGTCCAAGTAGAAGAAGGAATTGAACATCCGATCTATTATTTGAGTCGTAATCTCAATGATATGGAAGTTAAGTACTCATATGTAGAAAATCTTGCCTTGGTAGCTGTTCAAGATATCCAAATATTTTTCCATTATATCCTGCTACGAAAAACAACAATAGTTTTGGACTGCAACCCCATGACTTACATCTTATCACATCAATTTCTAGGGGGAAATATTCAAAATGGATCGTCATTTTTCAGGAATTTGATTTGGAATTTATCAAATCCTAGTAAAAGAAGTCTTTAGTTTTGGCTGAGCTTCTCTGTGACCTTCCCTCTGATAGTACTGAAACTACGTCAGAACCATAAATTCCAGACGAGTCTCTGTTTTTGATCGGATCATCTGATCCTTGGTATGGGGATTTCATCATTTATCTCCAAACCCAAACTTTTCAACCTAATACATCTCGCTCTGAACAGCGACATATTCTATACCAAGCCAAAGATTATTTGATCGTTGGCGATACACTTTATCGTCATGGTGTCGATACCATTTTAAGGAGGTGCCTCACTCATGAGGAGGCCGAAAAAGTATTAAATGATTGTCATTTTGGGGCTTGTGGTGGACACTTATCTGGATATGCTACCGCAGAGAAGATACTCCGCGCTGGTTACTTTTGGCCTACTATTTTTCGAGATTGCATCCTCACAGTCAGAAGTTATCATGCATGCCAGATTTTTTATCGTAAAATCCACAAACCGCCAGCACCAATGCATCCTGTTGTCTCTGCCAGACCATTTATGAAATGGGGTATTGACTTCATGACCTATAACCCTCCTTCGTCCAGGGGGGCATGGTTATATTATTTTCGCAGTTGACTATTTTACCAAATGGACTGAAGCGATGCCTACATTCAATAACACAGGACAAACAGCTGCATTATTTTTCTTCAACCATGTTATTGCACAGTTTGGGGTCCCACATAATATAGTTATAGATCATGGGAAGCATTTTCGCAACCACATGATGTCTGAATTGACTGCCAAGTTAGGATTTTCACATGATAATTCTACTCCTTATTATCCACAATCAAATGGAAAAGTTGAGGCTATTAACAAAATTATTAAACGAATGCTTCAAAGAATGATAGGAGTTCGTAAGAGAAACTGGCATTTGATCCTATACTCCGCCTTGTGTGTGTATCGAACCTCGGTGAGAAACGCAACCGGATTTACTCCCTTTCAATTGGTGTATGGTCTTGAAGCTATCTTACCAATCCAATGCAAAATATCATCGTTAAAACTCGCAATAGACTTGTTGCCTGACACCTAAGAAGAAGAATAATGTCTCCTTAACCTCATCCATCTTGATGAAATGCATCGTGAAGCCCAATTGGACAACGAAGTGCATAAGAGACGTATAAAGGCGCAATACAAAAAAAAATTCCAGCCTCGCATTTTCTCAGAGGGCGACTTGGTCCTTCTCTATGATCAAGAAGTTGATGTAATAGGTACAGAAAAATTTGAGCCATTATGGCATGGCCCCTATATTTTCAAAAGAGTTCTTGCTAAGGGTACCTATGAGTTAGTTGATTATGATGGAATTCCATTGGCGTAGCCTAGAAATGGGTTGTATTTGAAACATTACTATGCTTAATCATGAGCATGGAAATGTTTTGTATTATATTGTATATATGATGTTTATTTGCATTCACTATCTTAATTTGTTTTTAGAGTTTTCTTGACGTTAGTAATCCACTTCACATTTCATCGCAGATGTCTGAATCTTCGAAACCATTTTTTGGATATGCTGATGGTTCTAGTCATAGTACGCAGAATCTATCCTCTGCAGCATGGGCCATTTTCGCTCCAAACGGCGAGTTAGTGAGTTTTCAAGGGATTTGTATTGGTAGATCGACGAACAGAATCGCTGAGTATAGCGCGTTGATCGAACTTCTCTCTGATGCCATTTCATTTGGTATTAACCGCACAATCATAAGGTTATACTCACAACTTGTGGTATTACAACTTACTTGTGTTTATACTGTTAGAAATCCAACACTTCTTAGATTGTTCCTAAGAGTTAGAATTTTGGAAAGACATTTTGATTTTATTCAATATCAACACATTTCCAGAAATTTGAACACATTGACTGATTCATTAGCTAATCAAGTTTTAGATAGACGTTTGCAAAACATGTAAAGAAAACATTCACATTATTGAATAGGATTGTGTATTAAACATAGGAAAAGCTCTGAAATCATATAGATAGTTATAAGTTTTTACAAAATTTATGCCCAAGACACATTGGTCATGTGACCTCAAAATGTATGCAAAATTTCATAAGTAAACTAGTGGTGCTCGTGGTAACATGCTATAGATCTAGCTATCCTACGAAGTAACCACATCCAATGGTTAGGAACCCCAATAGTGTGTCGTTGTAGTCGCATAGGAAGCTCTTCAATCCGGTAATCTGGAATTCCGAAGGTCAAGCCTTCTATGTGCTGCTGAAGCTCAGTCAAAGTCTCAGCGAGATCAATATCCTGAAGGATTGCTCTCCCGACAGCCCTCTCTGCTGGCACATCTGCTTCGCGCTCCGGTTCCACTACTGGTTGAACGCGACCAACATCTGCATTACATCACACATTTAGTTTAGTCTTGGAAAGAAATCAAAACACAAAAACATTGTATAAACCTTAGGAAAATAAAAAAAACATGGTAAAAACGTTCTTACCTATTGCAGCCCACTGAGTGCCTTCTGGTAGTCCTAAATCTGGATTTCCTCGAAAATCGACGCTTGTGTACACATACTCATCGATGGAAACAATCTATCACCGGAACTAGGAAAATAATGCAGTAGATAACACAACAGTCGATTGGCCAACATTCCGAACCATGAGTTATACCCATCTCTGCATCTAAGGATCTCTAGGACTAGCTATATCCAGTGTCACATGTTGTGGCTACATCAGTGGAATCTGTTCCAAGACGAAGGATATAAGGATAAAACCATAACTAAGATTCTTCCTCCTTCCTCCCTTTGCTTTATTCAATTGTTCCTTTATCTGAGATAGAATAGCTTCATACCAGTTGAAGACTGTTGGCTCCATACACTCTAGTGCATACTGCATATATGATCTGTTCACTACATGTAGTGTAACTGTGCCAAAAAGTTTAACGATTGTGAAAAGGATAGTTCTCAAAGGCAAATATCTGACATCCTAGATGCTTATTTTTCCATCATTACTAGGTTCTGCCCCTGGATAGCAATACTACAAAATATAATCCCTCACTGTCTCTCCTCCAACTGTAGACCCTGAGAGTGAAATGGGAAAACCTCTCCTCGACAAACCTGTGAGAAAATACACATGCTCAACTATTATAGGAACCACTTGGTTCTTAATATTAAATTCCTCTATCGTTGGATCCCATGCTCGAACCAATAACTCCAAGATTTCTATTTGTTGCCTCCTCCCGGACAATTTGAAGTACTTAAGCAGTCCACAATTTCTTAGGGATCTTATAGTACCCGGATCATTCAAGGAAATCATATCCTATTCTTCATGTTCTCTTTCCCTCCATGTAATCATCATTATAATCTGATGGAAACTTGAAACACAACCATAAGATCCATTAGATTCCATTTATTGCAAAAAACTAGGTCAATTTTGGGCATAGTAAGAAAATCAAAAACTTAAACTACGCCCAACGCACTCCCTGACAAGATACAATGTGTTGCACATGCAATTAAACTTCATTGTACTTGCTATGCAATGCAGTTTTCGACATTTAGGGGTGCGTTGCCCTCATTCTTGGTAGAATTTACCCTAGGGTCCTTAAAACCCTAAAAAATTGCAGAAATTGGAAATGAAATGAATACCAAAGGAAAGAGGAGGTTCATGGCAATAACCTGGATCAAATGGAGATGAAATCCATCCACAGAAACGATCGCAATTAGCAGCTGAAGTTTGGGGGAAAAATTAGGTTCAGAGCTCCAAAATACAAATGGTAACTATGGAATGGTAAAAATGAATAGTGAAACTACTTTTAAATAGTAATTTAATTATTTTCAAGTTAAATTTATTGCTATGACTATAGTTTTATTATGTTTTTGTAATGAAATGGGTATTTTTAATCCATTTGATGTTGTTCTGAATAGGAAATACAACTGATGAACAAATTAGTCGTGCAGATTTATTTCAAAGAATGACTTGAACACAAAGCATACTTTTTCTCCTTATTTTTCAAGCTTTGATAAAAATGAAAACAAGATTTGAAGGGCACTTTTATCTATTTTTTGAGCTTCAATAACAGCGAAAAAGGAACCCCTAGAGACTTCTTTCAGCTCTTTTCAGACTTTGATAATGTGAAAATATTGTCAAGCACTTGTCTTTTTGAGATTGTAAAAGTAAATGAATTGATATCTACTCAGTATAAGTTTAACCCTTTTCCGGACTGAGATAGATTATTTATGAAAAATGAATACCTTGGTTAAAAATTACCGAAAAGGTTCTCTCAGATATTATTTTACACTTTTTCGGATCTGAGTGACAAATTTACGAAAAAGTACTTATGGAGTTTTCTTTCGTCCACTTTTTCAAACTCTCTTAATATGAAAAAGGACCGGGTTATCATTGTCGTTAAGCTCGTTAAAACATAAAATAACGATGGGCTTGTTGATCATGGCAAGAATCGAGTTTCATTCATCACTAGACTCGTTAAATTATTAAATAGCTATACTTTATTCGCCCGAAGGGTTGAATTATAGATCAAGAAAATGTTATCCTCCTCAAGCTTGTTAAAAAATAAATAGGTACTGGTCAAAAAATGACTAGGGAAAATTTAGGAAAAGTGAGAAAAATTTCTTTATGGTAGCAAGTTGAACATGACACTTCCTTCACTCCATGTTCGTGACTGTTTGGGTTGGGTAATCATCTTGACGGTTCATTCACACCTATGGTTCATCATACCTTCACTTCAGTTTTTGGTCAATGCTGCCAACTCATCACAGTGTCATCGATATGTTCAAGAGAAGTCATCCAGTGAATAAACTCATCCTTCTGCAATACTCGTAAACCTTTATTCTCATGACCGTCATCCTTGAAAATTGCTATATCAAGTCATACCCTTATCTCTGAAATCAGTAACTCTCGTTTCGCAAGAAGGTGGCTTCCTATCGACGGCAAATCAATATCCAGGGAGTTCACTTAGAAACATCAGATTCCAGTACCATGAGGCTTGTTACAGCATCGACAAGATCCTCGCTTTTGGACCTTTGACCAAAATATTTTGTTTGCCATTCGACATAAAATTATCTATTCATGCCTTATGAAATGTACTGCAGTACCTTAAGGGCAATTTTCATTAATGGTGGTTCTCTTGCATTTGTTAACAACTCACATCATTGGCTAGTAATCAAATGATGTCTTTCCATGTTCGACGACAAATCATATATTCGCATGGCTAGACTTGTACCTTAATGATCGAGTGAATGAGATAAGAAGACCCCGAATCTAGTTTAAGCCATCCGGGCTGCGATTTCAGGATTGTTGTACACATCATATGTACGGTGACCTTACATATAGATTGTCATCCAAACATGGGCCTATATCTGTAGGCATGTCTGCATTGGGAAACATTCCAATGTCGATGACTTTCTGAATTATGTACATGTTATTAGATAGTTTATGTGTTGAACATGGGAATGCCTACCCTCAGCAATTATGATCAAAGAGGATATATCATGATGTAATAATTTATTGTAATATTGATGCAGGTGACCACTCCACTTCATCTCCAGCCCATCACAGTGTAAAGCATCTCAATCATACTTTTTTATTATTTTGACTTCATGCTTTAGGGGGAAATTGTTATAGGTCAATTTGGGAATCATTCCCAATGACCTGGTTAATTGGGCATCATCTCTAGGACCAATGAATAAGGGTCTATCATTCCCTATCATTTCAAGTTGCTACATTCCCTAAGGCAAGAACAAGACAAACCAAACATGAATTTCAGCAAGCAAAGGTTTCCAAGGTTTGAAGTTTATTATATAGCATGTGGGAGCTCACCAAAACTGCTTCTAAGGGGACTAAGTGTGTTGCATATGCAGGTAGCCCCATGCAAGGCTTCTCTGCAAAGCACTTCCCGACATCTATGGGTGTGTTGGCCACATTGGGAGCGAAATTCTCATTGTTCTGGAATCTCCACTTGGCCAGTGCCTTCTAGAAGTGTTCACATGTGTCAAGCTTCAAATCAAGTGTCCATTTGAAATCTACATG
Source organism: Pinus albicaulis (assembly GCA_034641835.2). Lineage (NCBI taxonomy): Eukaryota > Viridiplantae > Streptophyta > Pinopsida > Pinales > Pinaceae > Pinus > Pinus albicaulis. The sequence goes on from JAXQQM020075096.1 coordinate 25,015, forward strand.
ACTAGGAACATGTCTTTCCTATTATTGGAAAGTCATTCATTACAAAACTACCTTCAGTTCATCTATAAATTGAACACAGATCTGAGTGTTTGAGAAGGAAGAATTTGAGTAGAGAAATGTTAGAGAATTTTCAATTGAGAGTTAGATTTGTGTAACAGCTGTTGGAGAGATTTATAATGTGATGGGGCTGAGGATCGTTGCTGGAAGGGTCACTTCAAATCAGTCATTTGGTTTTAACCTCTCCTTCTATCATCAATAAAGAATACAACTTACTTTTCCCTATATGCATCTGTATTGGCTTTGATTTTCCATATTGCAAGATCTTAGTTGATGTATATGGTTTATGCTTTATTGATTTAGCTAACTAACTTGAATGGACATCTATATTATTTCTATCTTCTGCTATTTTAGTGTTCTTTCTTGCAGGAAGCATTTTTCCTACAAACCGCTTGAATTTGAAGCTACAATGGAAGCGACAGAAGGAGCCATTTAGAAGTGCTTGGATTACAAGTAAGTCTCTAATCCTTTCTGTGTGTCTGCTCTGAGTTAGGAAAGGTAGTCGTATAGTCTTTAATTTTTTGTTATAGATTGTCATCTATCTAGGGAAGCATTGTTTATCCGTAATTCACAATTCTGGCCCAACACAATTCTCCCTCTCACCCATATCTTGTTGTACCAAGAGTGATCTAGCTTCTAGATGAGGTACATAGATAATAGTGTGGGATTTTAAGAGGTAAGGCCTAAAATGATTAACCACCTTTTAAAATACATATGCTTTCTTATCTATGGTGGTATAATTTAATTCTAATCCGTATAAACCAATTCTCATGAAAGATATATGCCACTCATTTCCTTGATCATTGTTTTGTGCTAACACAACCGCAATGGACATGTCAGAAGAAAAAGTGTAAAGCAAGAAATATTTTCCAAAATATGGGTTATATAAGGCTAGGGAATCAACAATGAATTTCTTGATTTGGGAGAAGGCATCTTTCTCCCTCTTTTCCCATTTATATATATCATCCTTCTTTATCATCTCCTCTAATGGTTTAACTATATGTGCATAATCAGAGATGACTTAAGGAGAAAAATAAATTTTCGCAAGAAGGATTAGATCGCCTTATTATTCAGGAAAAAAGGGATTTTATCAATAGCCTTGACCCTCTCTGGGTCAACCTTGATTCCACTCTTAGCGATAATATGTCCTAAAAGGTTACCTCTAGACACACCAAAGATGCTCTTCTTTATATTTAGTGATATTCCATACTTGTGACATAGCTCAAAAATCAGTTTTAGATGACAAATGTGATCATATATTTTATTGGAATACACGGTTATGTAATCTAATTAAATGAGCACACTTTGGCCAATAAATCCAAGAACAGTAATTTCCATTGCCCATTAAAATGTAGCTCCATTAAAATGTAGCTCCAACATTAACGAATCCAAATGGCATGCGCTTGAAAGAAAAAATTTACCCACTTCGTCGTGAAGGTGGTCTTCAATATATTTGGTTCTACTACTAACACTTCATTGTATTCGAAGAATCCATCCAACATCGAGAAAAATTACAACCCATCTGTATTATCTTCTCCATAAATGGCACAGGGTAATTATCCTTATTTGAAGTCGTGTTAAAGTTGCAAAAATCAACACACAGGTATATCTCACCAGAAGTTTTTCTGACAGGAACCAAGTTGGAAACCCATGTGGAATGGTGAAATTTGATGATGATCCAAGAATCCAACAACTTCCTTAATTCCTTTTGAATCATGGGTGCGATCATCAAATGAACTTTCCTTAGATTTTGATAAAACAACTTCACCCGTTCTTTGATAGGAATCACATGCAAGATGATACATGTGTCATATGTCTTTAGATCATCGTACATCCATGCGAATACATCTCAATATTTTTTGAAAAGATGAATGAATGTCTTTGTTTCTTGAGGATAACAACATGTACTGATATTCACATTTTTTGAACCTTCCTTTGTTCCCAAATTGAATTGTTCATGTGACAACATTGATTTATGAGTCTTTGTATTCACTGGTCCTCTGAAATGGTTTTGCAAGTCATATAGTTTCTCAAGAGATACCACACCTTTTGGCATTGGATTTCATTTAGATGCTTTAGTTGCTTCATGAACATCCTTTTCCTGCTCACCTTCTTCAATAGTCGCATCTTTGAAAACATCTGCATTGACCATGAAGTGCAGTATCTTTTTGTCATCATTAAACATGTGAAATTTAGTTACGTTATCAGCCACATAAGGCTTATAAATAATTTCTATATAAAACCCATATTTTAATGGTGACATCCTAGTAGATGCATTGGCTAAAATATTTGCAGCAACATTACAAATTCTAGGATTAAAAGTAAGATTAAATTCTTTAAAGAATGAAATAAGGCATCATACCTCTTGTTGGTATTTTTTCAAATTGGGTGAAACATAGGTGTTTCGTAGCTGACGGGTAACAATATCTAAGTCACCAATTACCTTAAGTACTTCCACCTTGAGGTTTATGGATTTATTTAACCCCAAAAAGAGTGTTTCATAATCAGAAGTGTTGTTTGTGCACTCGAATTGTTAGAGACGTGATAAGATATACCTTTTATTCCAAGGGTCAATAAGAATACAACCAACTCCAGAATCATCCTAAGTTTTAGAACCATTAAAATATAGAGTCCAAATGTTAGTAGCTACTGAGTTAGTTCCTACACTATTAGTATGTACCTCTATGTTATAGGTTTCATTAGCACCATTTGGACTATAAGAAAGGAGCTCCAACTATGTCCCAGGTGGTACAAGGGATGGTTGTGCTTAGTAATATATGTTGTCAACCTGTAGAAAACAATTTCTAAAAATGACATGTGCAAAGCTGATTGGTTCATTGTGTCCCTCAAGCGCTGTCACAATATGCTTCATGCAAGGTTCACTCTCTACTCAAATATGATTATTTATGCACTTATAAGGAAGTCATAAATGTGTCCAGTCTGTAGAAAAGTATCCTTGTAGTTTTCTAGACCAGTCTTTGCCGAGAAGAAAACCATAGGCTTCAGGAATGTCCACAATAAAAATATTGATGCATTGGTGAAATCTATTGTCTAACAACAAATGAATGATGACATTATTAAGTAATTCTCCAATTCCATGGACCAATTATTTGTATGATTCATGCATCGTTCTTTCCCCATTTGGCATTAATATTCAAAGAAACAAATAAAGGAATAACATTTATGAATTTTCCAAAATGAACGAGACAGTTATGGAAATTATAGATAAATATTTCAAAAATTAAAATAAAAGGGGGGCAAGTAGTATGAGATTTAAAATTAGCAGCATTAACTACATATATGATAGTACCAAGAGACTTATCTTACAAGGCCTGAGAAGAAAAAAATTCATTACCTGAAGGAGGTTGTGATGCAAATTCTTCGATGATAAATTCAAGATGTCTTACTATCTTCGCGAGCTCAAAGATTGAGATATTGACTCGAGCCCTCTTCATATCTTCAATAAAATTATAATCAATCTCTTCCTCCTTAGAGGGTTGTGTTGAAGTGTTGGGTGGTATAGATTTATTTGAAGCCTTGGGAGTGATTGAATTATTATTATTGCTTGTTGAAGTGTTCATAGGAGGCGAAGAACTTTCAGACTTATTTTGTGAATTTTGAGAAGAGTTAGTAGGTGGTAGAATTTTCGTCAACAACTGCCTTTTAAGTTCTTGCCTAGAAATTGTTCCTTTGCTCCTCTAATTGTACTATATAACTATATTTTGTGGAGGAAATTCACTCATTGGGGGTTCATTGACACTTTTTTTAATAGTATTAAATATAACATCGAATGCATTAATTAGCTGACCAACATCTGAACTTTCCTATGCCAAGGTTGGTTCACTTGATTCTTCATTCTGCTCATATCACTCATCTGCAAATAAAGTATCTATGAAGTTGTTCATAATGGAATTCATGTTATGATTCCATTGTGGAAATGTTTTCGAAGAATTCCTCTCCTCATGGAAAGTACAAAAGTTGGCCATCCCCAAGATTTCAACATTAAACAAAAAACTAGAGCTATGGGCAGATTTGGAGGTTGATTATTTTTCTTCTTAATGAAAGGTGGCTTGAAAGACTTACTATTAGTAGATGCCTCACTTGACTTTCTCTTTAGTTCAGATACTTCATTAGTAAGCAACTTCAAAGACTTATCCAAGCTTTACATATCAAAAGAATATTTCTCTTTGGTTTTAGTGGAGGAGTCTTGATATTTCATACCAGTGTATTTGGAGTCTTTTGAATCTTCCTAATCATTAATAGCTTCAATATAACACAAGTGTTTATAAAGAAAAAATTCTTATACAAAGTTCAAAGCCAATGTTTCCTTTATAACTCTTTTAACAAACAACAAAATGTTAGTAGGAAATGTAGTAGTGTAGTAATATTTGGTAATGGAATCATGTGGTTGAACGTTGGCAAGGAAATTATTAAATAAACAAGTAAATGTTTGATTAAAAGAATTTACTTTTTCCTTATCCCCCATATTAAGATTCCTGAGTTCCTTGAGTAACATGGCTAGATTTTTATCATAAAAAATTTATCTAAAAAAACTTTTTGAACTTCCTCCAATTATGAACTGAATTACGCAGAAGACTGTGGTACCAAACTGATATTCTACCTTCCAAAGTGTACGGAAAAATTATACTAGCAACATCATCAAACCGTATCTCTATCATTCGCAAATGCATGTAGAAGTCAACAATATGGTCTTCAACTTTCATCTTCTTCATCAAGATAAAACTTTGAGAGAAAATTTTTAGAGTTCTTAGGCATGTGATGGAGATTACATGGAATAGCAAGATGCCCTTGGGCCATCTAGTCGAATTGATAAACAACCATGTCTTTGTCTTCCCCTTCCTCTTCACCCTCTGATCCTAAAGTGTCTTCTCCTTCACCATTAAAATATTCATTATAGTCATGTTTTTCTTCTTCTCTCATTTGTTCTTTGTCAAAGAATGAAAATTCCTCCCCGTCTTCGCCCATATTTTCCTCAATAGGTGGAATATCCCCTTGTTGATGTATTCTTTCAGTAGTATCAGCTAACTATTCAAGGGTTACAATAAACAAATGTTCCATTAAATAAACCAATACACTGTAGTGAGTTGTCTCTTTCTTTATTGGCTTATGAAGAATAATAGTAGTGACAAGAAGTAATCTACGAGCTCTTGCAAACTAATGAGTAATAGACTAGATTGTCTAGATTTTATCATAAGATACTTCAAAATCACGTTTAGGACTTAGGTAAGAGGACTATCCTATCTCGGGAATATGAGTTGGAGATGAAATCTGACTTTTGTTTCCATGCATGGAAGTTTCTTTATTATGATGTGGTTAATTGTCAACCATAAAAGGGTTTCCCTCCTTCTAGCGCCATAATTTTGATGGTGTTGGAAACCACCAACATAGGGGGTCTCCCTAATATGAAGTCCCAATTATACCTCACATCATTTGGTGTAGGAGCCACATTCGGAATATGGCCCGACTACCATTATCTTAAATATTTTCCTTGGCTACAATAGTTACCATAAGAGAGCAACAAACATGTAGTTTCAAATGAGCAAGTAAGTAAGCCTTAAGAAATGTTCAATTTCAATATGTATCAAAGTTATTTCACCAAAAGAGAAGAGAAATGGAAGGATTTAGATGAAAAGTAATAGTACTATTCTAATAAAGGCACATGCACATACAAATGAAAGTATCATTAATCATCTAGTGAATTATTTCATAGAGACATAACAATCGTTAAAGAAAATACAGAACACATTCAACCATATGAACACCAAATCCAATGAAGTAGTTCAATTTATTTAGTACATACGAATATAAACACATACTGAAAAAATCTATAGAGTAGTCTCATTACATTCACGATATATGCATGAAAGTGTAATGGATCAATGGGATTACATTATTAATCAAAAGTTTCAAGATGCACGGTTACATTGAGGCACAACTAGCTCCAATATTTGAGCATTAAGCCACTACTTTCTCCCCAAAAGAAAAATCTTCTCTCTAATTCCTAGTTGGAGAAGCCAAGGTGAAAAGTGATTTGCTTGAGTAATGAGGCATATTTTATAACAAGAAGGATGACCTTTCATATCCACATGACTCTTGAACTACCCTTATGACTCTTGTACTTATAACATCACATTTTAACTTCCACAAGACTTTTCAACTTTTCTTATTGACTCTTTTGTCCACATGTGACTCTTGGACTTCAAAATATTTACATTTGCAATATTTTCCAAAATTTCATCATCAAGTGATGACAATAAGACAATTCATTGACATTGATGACTTGGAACCTAGTGACTTGTAACATGAATTTCTTTGAGAAGTGAGGACATTTCCACTATGTCATCAATATTTGTAATAGATCTTGCGTTGTAGTTGCCTTTTACCCTCTAAAGGGTCTACAATATTATGGAGTCTTAATGGGTCACTTTGATTGTCACAGTCCATAATTCCTTCAATTGTCGCAACATGGTGTCGTTGTCTTCAAAATGCCTCCTTCGATAGCTTCTCTTGATAGATCTCCTAAACATATTTTTTCATTCCTATTGAAAACACTTGCAAGTATGGATCACTCATGGAAAGAAAAAATTATCCAGAAAATCTCTGACTCTATGATGATTCATGCAATGTACTGATTATGGATTAAAAATGCACAAGGGGGGAGAGAGAGAGGGGAATTTTGGGCACAAAGCACACTTGCAAGAAACACGGAGGCAGGTATTTCCCACTAAGACTACGTCATGCGTATCTCTAGAAGAGGAGGAAGCGAGGTGAGCAGATGGCGTAGTTCCAAGAGGAAAGGTTGCATGGAATTTTCACTAGGATTGTGCCATGGGCTAGGGACTTAAGGAGGGAATAGGGCACAGTTCCAAGGCACAAGGAGGGGAATAATTTCCCACTATAATTACGTAGTGTGTTGCACTAGGAGGAAAAGGCAGGACTGGTGTAGGGAGCAAGAGTAAAAAACAAGGAGATGCGTATTGCTAACTAGAATTGTGCAATGCACAAGAGAGAGAGAAGGCTCAAAATGACACAAAGTGCAGTTATATATGACAAGGAGGGTCACTGCTAGGCTCTAGAAGTGTGCAATGTGCTCTTGTTAACCCAAAGGAGGAGTTGAAAGGTGAGAAAAATGACTATGGAAGGGTAAAAAATGTAAAAAAATAATGAATAAAGATCAAGCTTTACTCGTCTCAAATCATCACTACAACTCAGATAGGACCAAAGACTAAGAAATATACATCAAACTGGTAGTTCACAAACATTCTCCAAGTGAAACAAGCAAATCATGAGTAGTTGTGACACATAAGTGTCATTTTGTGACTAGAAAGTGTACCATGACTCCAAACTGCGTTATATCTATTCTTAGTGATTTGATGACACTTAGGAATGTAGGTTTTAACCCTATACATAAATTATTTGCAAATGAATTCTTAAAAACAGAAAATAAACATTAGCAAGAGCATAAAACATAAAAAATATATACACAGATATTTTTTCCCCTAGATCCCAAATCGGGACTACCACCTCGATTTTTCATTATATTTTGTTTAGTGTTACAACACACACACACACACATATATATATACATGTTGAAGCATTCATAAACCCCAATACATTAACCCTATATTAGAACATAACTATAGTTCCCTTGACTGGATCTACAAAATACCAATGGCAGAAAACCATCATGCCCCAAAACCATGTGCAAACCCATGCACAAAACCATAGGCGGGTTCGCCCACCTAAAATAGGGTCCAAAACAAATTTCCTGGGTGCTGCCCTGTGTTAGGGTCCTATAACAATATCGTTCATAATTTTTTAATTGACTTTGATAGTCTTGTAAATATGTACATACCTTTCTTTCTGCAAGTTGTTTTCCCATATTTTGAAAAGAAAAAAAAGAGAGAGGGTAAAGTCCTAAAAGAAATATCAAAGGACTTATAAAAGAAAAGATAAAAATAAATAAAAATGGACCCCAAAGGAAAAAAGAAATAAAAATAAGACATGAAAGTGAGCAAGTCAAAATGCCATTACTATTTACTTTTACTGCTAGAATAATGATTATGTGTAGATTGTTCAAAATGCCATAATCCATGATCACTTAAATAGTTTAATATTAACTTTTCATGCTTTTAATTTCATGTTTTAGATAGAGAATAAAGATATGTCAAATAGGTTAAACTTGACAAATTAGTAGATAGTTAGAGAATAAATGAGGAGCTCAACAGTTTAATTTGAGCCCTCTGATGAAATAAGGTTAGAGTTAGATAGATTTATGCTTTAAAAGAAAAATGGATTTAGGGTTGCAAGCTTAAATGCACCCATGCAAATGAAGTAAAAAATATTAGAATAAAGATGGGTAGGTAGAAAGAAGTTGTGCAAGGCATGTAATAAAGCATCATCGGGAAAAATTACTAATTTCCCCTCCCCCACAATGATCCAGTATTCTAAACCTTCATTTAAAGAGGCTCAGAGCATTTCTCTAACTTCTGTTGGGACCCAAGGCTTAATAACTGATTGGTTAAAAATATTGGATTCCCTTTATAAAATCCATTTTCCTCAGCATATTTAACCAATTCCAAAAATTCAAACCCTTTTCCTAAGTAAAACACCTTTTTTGCTTAGTAAAAGTAAAATCCCTACTTAATTAATTTCATTTTTATCCAAAAACACTCAAAAAACCTACAAAATACAGTTTATCCTAAGTTTGTGTGTAAAAATCAAAATGGGATAATTTTATGCTAAAATGCCTATTTACACTTTACTTAGTTTAAATTCTACGTATTTTGATTCATTTCATCTCATTTCATATTAATTTCTAACTTAAAGTATTTAAATCCCTTCAAACTATCCCCTCCCGTATATTAACTAATTTCTTTATATAAATATCCCAAAACCCATTTATTAACATTAAACCTATGGTTTATTTATCCCACATGCTAAATAAAAACCCCACCATATTCCCCATAGGTTTAAACATATCTTATAAATTAATTCCGCTCCCAATAGTTATAAAACACTTGTTAAATGTTTTATACGCTATGTTATTATATACCCCGCCAATCAAATAATACAATGTTTTTTACATTATAAACATATATTTTAACATTTAAAACCAACCCCGCCATAGAAAAGACCTGGGCCCCACATCCCACTGTCGAGCAACTCCAAAACTCAATCGCAGTCGTTTGCATCCCAATCCCCAGATCCGACAACCACAAATCCATATTGCATTTTAAACTGCACGATGATAACCCATTTCAACATTTGTGAAATGGGTGGTTTTCCACCCTTATCTCTCCTCCACATGTCCAAATATTATTGGATCACATTCGATCAAACCAAAACAACTTACTGCCCAAAATCACATGATAACCACCTTCGGTTTTTCGCCTTTGAAGACCAAAACCGCCCTCTCTTTCAACAACACCGCCATTAAATGCATAGTTCCTTTGACCTAAAAAACCTCATATAAACGTTCATAATACATACAATCAAGCCTTTTCTGTGTTATTTCTGTGCATTCATGATCCCGACTAAGAGACGAAGCCCTGTACACTGTTTTACGCTTAGAAAAGCCAGAAAGCCCCGCATTTGCTATCAAAGATTGCAGAAAGCTTCCAGATTGTTTTCTAGACCTTCAAAAGATACCAGAAACATGTTCAAACACCTCACAACTAGCTAAAGACCCAAATACCTGCGCAAACAAGTATTTCCGAAGAACACAAACATATTTATCATTTTAAAACAAATTTCTAAAAGAATTAAGCCCATTAAAATCCTATTGATCCAAAGAAAGAGCTTGTAATTACCCAAAAATAACGAATTGACTGTAAAGTCTTTGATAAACCCCTATTTTCAATACTGTAAACTGGTTTTTAAGGAAAAATTGAATTTATTTTAGCCTTTGCAGACCTTATAAGACTCTGAATTTGGCTAGAAATCCATTGCAGGTAACCTCAACGCTTCTGTGCCCAATTTGAACCAGTTTCAATCCAGAATTATCCAAAAATTAGATAAAACCCTTGTTTTATCATTTTCTAAACCTGTAAAGGAGTCTGAAGAACAATCGAAAGCCAAATTTAAAGGTTGAAATTCAAAATAAAACCAATTTGTGCCTATTTTCATCCAAGAACCTCTGTTAAAGTAAAAAACACTTTTGTAAACCATTTAATCTTACAAAAGAATATAGAAAGCCTAAATATAGAGTTTCAGTTATCCAGAAAGCCTAAAAATGTCAAAATCAAATCCAGCCATGTCCTCTAAGACTGCAATTATTGTAAATCCTCTACAACCTCCTGTTGTAGACATTGAACATACACCTTTAGTAGATGTGGATTATAAAATAGCAGATCCAGCTGTTGAATTCAAATTGTTAGATCTCCACTACTAGATTTATGAAAAGTCATTGGATCAAGTTTAAGAAGTCCAAATTTGGGAGTCAAACCTACCCAAATATGTTGTCCCACTTACCCATCAATGTCCAGAGGTTATTAGGTTATGTCAGACCCATTTTTCTCCTGAACATAGATCAATTGTAAATGCAAACAAAGAAGTATTGTTCACAATTACTGTTGATTCAATAAACCAAATGTTACAACTTAAACCTGATCCCAAAGTTGTTCCTTTGTCAATAGAAGCACTTACAAAGTTGTAGATTGGCCTAGATGTCCCCAAAAGGTTTCAAATCTTCCAAGTGTTCATGCCTTTACATGTTGAAATTCCACAAATCAACCCTCCATATTCTATTTCAAAATTTCCAGAAGGGTCAAGGCATGTCATATCCATGCTGTCATTTATCCTAGGGTATTTTACAGATGAGTCAATCCTAGGTTTCCTATCTACCTTTGCACCAGGACAACCTCCTTCTGTCATTTTCAATTATGATGAATACATAGCTGATAATATCCTTGATCAGTTTGTCAAACTTCCAACTGAAGGAGTATTTATATATACATCCTTTCTTCTCCATATTTTCTTATACTTCCAAGCAGACAAGTTCCCAATTACACTTAAGAAGCTTGATATTGAAGAAAATTCACTTTCTGTCATATTTTGGACTTCTTTGATCAGAAAAGAGTCCACAGAGTTCACCTATGTAGAGTTTATAGATCACTTTGTTCACCCATTGATAAATATGTTCACAAATATAGAACAACCAAGAATCAATGATGAAATAAAGAAAGTTCTACAACTATCAGATCAAATTAGAACTAGAGATTGGTACTTATATCAAAAACATACAAAAATCAGAGTCTTTGGGTCCAATATGTTACCCTATAAACTTCCTAAGTATGTGCCAATGAGAATTTTTGCCTTGGAGTATATCGGGAAAATATTAAATTCTAATTCTATCAACTTCCTAGCAGCCAAAAAGAAGACCCAATTTAAGTTGAAGAATCAGGTGGGAACATTTATTTGTAATCACAGAGATGTAGAACAAGAAGCAGCAAAACAATCACTTGAGTACAGATTTGAAGAAATGTTTTCATGGAATTATGATCCACAAGGAATATTAAACAAAATGAGGGTGAAGTGCAAACTAAAACCTTATATTCATGAGAAATAACCAAAGATTGAACAATATGTCAATCAAATAGAGTGGCTAGAAAATACCTTGGTAGATGCAGTTAAATAGGGTGATACTAGTCACACCTTGCAAATTGCAAATCAAAGAGAGAAAGCTACTAAGAGAGTCAGAGAAGAAGGTACATACATTGCTGAGACAACAACTGAAAATAGGTTTAAACTTAGATATAATAAAAAGCATAAGATCAATTCAGTTGATAAAGGAAAAGTGACCATAGAAGTGGAAGATACTGATGTGCTAGATACAAATATAGATGCAGCTACAATCATTACAAATGAGCCAGTAACAGAGATTTTAAATGAAGAACATCCTGATAATTCCAATACACGGATAATTGAAAAGCAGTGGAATATGGAGGCATCCTTCTCATAGACAGCAGAAGATAAAGATATTAATATCAGAGAGAAATATAAGTAGATTAAGACAAAGAATGAAGAAATAAAAAATGATATAATATGTGAAAATGTGAAGCTGGGTTACACTTTTTGCCCTTTTTTGAGAAAAAATTTTCATTTTTTTTCAGTTCTTCAACTTTTTGCAAACTATAACAATTTTTTTGTGTAGAATTTCATTTTGCGATAAAAATAAAAGTTGTGAGAAATTTTGTTAGCGTTCTATTACTTATTTTTTGAAAATTTTTAATGCAGATTTGATATGTCAACTTAGCATTTCTTTGAGTGTGTGTTTCTTAACAATCAAAGGATTCATAAGAAGTCATGTTATGACACAATGTTGTATTCATTGAAAATTTGTGTTTTTGAAAAAACAAAATGTGTTACAACAATATAGACAGAGTCTAATTTGTTTTCTTCATATTTACAAAGCCAATGGATGCATATCATAATTACTAGAATTTTTTGAACTGGTCCAATACGAAAAACTGCGTATTTTGGATATGTTTCGCGTCGCAAGAAATTTATTAACATATAAGTTATAAACTAAAAATCTAAAAGCTACCCATTAGAGACGACGGACCAATGTAATGCCCCATAATTTTTTCAATTTTTTTTACAATGTATTTTTGGAGATACAAAATTTTGATTTCACTGAATCACAATGACCCTCAGAAATTGTTTGCACCCATTTTATTAGAAAAATAATTAAAATTAATAAACGTTTATGAAATTCCATAAAAGTTATATTTCCTGAAAGTAGATTCAATTCTGAAAATGCTTTTCTTGGTTCCGACAGTTAATTAACAATCTTTCATGGAGTTTAATCAGTCCAAATTTGCAGAACCGTATTCCGAGCCTGGTTTTTGCGTAATTGGTGACGCGTTAGTTCGGCCGAACTATGTTTCCGCCGAAGGCTCGTTAAATTTAACGTCTTAATAGTTCGGCCGAACTTTTAATCAAAAGTTCGGCCGAAATGTTCTATAACTCTTCGTTGGCCGGAAAATTTTGTGGAGCCCCTACTAAAACACATTTCGCGGCAATATAAATTGCCACGAAATGATTCACAATTTTCGCACATTTCTCTCTCAGTATTTAAAGCAAACACCAGGTATCTAGAACAGATTTCTTTCTGCTTTTGATTATTCAAATAAGAATTTGATCATTTCAGTACTCCCAAGATGGTGGCAGATTACAAGAAAGTTTATCTTGAAGTGCCAACAGAAAGTATCCATGCACTAGATCAAATTGAATTTCACAGGAAAACTTCTGAGATGTTATATTCTACCATTACTACAAAAGCTATGAGTGTCCACAAGATTCAGAATACCATAATAAACATGAGAGATAAAATGAAGGTTGATAAGGCTTCTTCATATGCTAAAGATCTTAGGATTAAGTCTTTAGAAGAGTTGGTTATTCAAGTAGGATATGATTCTGCCACTGTCAAAGCTGCAGAAGAGTTAGTGAAGAAAAAGAATGTTGATATTGCAGCATTGAGGAAAAAACTCTAGATTCCACCAATTGAACATCCACTAGCCAAAGAAATAGTTCAAGAGGAAAACCAGAAAGATAATATGATGAAATTTATTCTACAATTAATAGGATAGATAAAAGAGATGGAGATCTAAATGGACAAACTTGTCCATGAAAAATAAATTACAAAATCACAGGAGACTCCTACAGTAATTCCCATGGTTACTACAACTATGCCTTCAACTCTGGCAAAATATTTGGCACCAAAAGTACCACTGGCTACTGCAGTGCCAATAACCTCATCCACTACTTCAGCCACAGAATCCCCTACCACAACAACTCAACATTCTGATTAGGCTAGTAAACTAGTTAAGGCCATGGAGGAAATGTCACTTCAAACAAATGAGATCAACAGATTAAAGAAAGTAATTGAAAATCTTGAAGATACTAAGAAGCTAGCCCAAATCAATGCCAAAACTCATGAACAAAGGGCTAACAGGTTAAATACTGAGTTGAAAAATCCACAAAAGGACTTAACCTTGAAAGAGCCAATGTCTTATGTGAAGAATCAGTTATGGAGTAAAATCAATGAATTCATCAATGATGTGTGGTCATCAATCCAGGTAATATATGAATAGAGGGATTTAGTGAAGGCAGTACAAGCAGAAATTCAAAAAACAAAAGATGAGCTAGGTGACAAACCTGAACAGGCCCTAGAATTAATCAAATTTCTCAACAGCAAGAACAAGCAAGAACTTGAAGAAATAGAAATTACTGATAGAACAGAGACAGTCCTTGAAATAAGGAAGGTTATTTCAAAGAAGAATTTAATGAAGCAGTTAGAAGAAAAATGTGAAAACATGAACATAGCCATGACCAAGTTTATGGTTAAGTTTGAAAATTTGAGGCAAAAAGGTTTGCCTAATATTTTGGTCATTAATGATAAACTCATGCCACAGGAAGACTACAACAAAAATATTAGAGATTATGTAAAAGAGCAAGTTGACAAAATAGAAGGACAAGGAATTCCTACAGGGAAGGTTTTACACAGAAGTTTTGAAGACTTGTTTTATCTCCAGCATGAGATAAAACACCTTTTTGTTATAAAACTAACATTTGCTAGATATACAGAGGCAGATGAGAATTTTAGAAAACTGAAAAAGATACAAATTCCTAATGATGAAGAATGGAAATCACTCACTGATTTACTGTAGAAGTTAAAATGCAAAGAAAAAGGATAAAATAGTTTGCTGATTTTTTCATAGTCAAAACAGAATTTATTACAGCAGTAAGGCAGTTTTTACAGAGGTTAAAGAGTATAAGTGATTAAAGAGTGTCAGATGAAAGAATATAAGATCAAAAGATAATATTTCAAAATGAATTTGAAATATTTGTGCCAACAAAGAGGACAACAAGGCAGCCAGCTGCACCCATTCCAAAATAGTTTTCTATTTTATTTGGATAAATAGGATAGCTTGTTGATTTGTTAAGCAGCTGTCACTATTTTGTTGTAAAAGATATTTATTTTTCCTTAGATAATTCCTAGAAGCATTCTAGGATATTTTGTAAACATTTTTGTATATATACTTCATCTTTTGAAGTATTAGTGTGGAATAAATTGCTGAAGATTTCCATAGTCATTTTTGTTGTACTTGAAGGCTTTTTGTTGCAAAGTTCGAGTAGCAGATTGAATCAAATCGTCTAGCATCATATTTTAGGATTCATGTGATGAGCTATTGAAGTGAATTACTTTCTACTTGTCATTGTTTATCTTCTCATGTTTTCATGCATCCATTATGTATTCTAAATTTGAATGATAAAACAAGAGTATTATTTCAGGATTTGTTAAAAGCACCCTGTCTTTTCTGTTTATCATTTCTATGTTTTCTGTTGATTTCCAGAGTAGGGAACCCTTAATTTCTCCCTCTTTTGAATGACCTCTGACTACTTCTTCCTTATCTGGATTAAAGAATCCTTCATTGCTCTTTATCCTGATCAAACCAATTCACCAAATCAGCCTTCCAAGATCTTCAAAGACTTGTCTATCTTGCCCTGAAAACATTTGACTTTTTTACCTTGATTCTAGTTCTGTCTGCTTGACCTTTTTAACTCCTTAGCCCAATGGAAAAACAGATCTCCCACTATCCATCTCATTAAGTGATTTTTCCCACCAAACCAAACCAAATTAAAACCAGTTCGCACAATCATAACTAGCCTAATATCATATAATCAAAACAAAGTTAAATCTTAAAGGGAGAGCCCTCTCTGAACCCTAAGAAGGCTAGATCTTAGAGTTTAAAAGTTGTTATGTGGTTACCTCTAATGTTCTTGGACTTAAAATTAAAAAATATCACAACTTAAGAATTATGAGAGTGATAACAGCCCAGTCCCTGTGTAGGGGGCTACCTACCCCCTCCTAACCCCTGGACAAGTAGGGTTACCACCCCCCGCGTGTGCGACTATTCATGGAAAGAATATAACACACACCCAAATTTCTCCCACTTGTTGTTTTCTTTCCATAGGGGGCCACAGGAGAGGTTTAACTAGACCTTCCTCTTCACCTGATCTCTCTTAATTTCCATGCCCAAAATATATTTTGCAGCACCAAAATCCATCATGTTGAATTTGGAGAAGAATTGGGTCTTCAAATCTTGGATAATTTCTTTGTCATTTCCAACCAACAACATATCATCCACATAAAATACCAAATAAATAAAATGGTTACCAATTAATTTAAAATACACATAGTGATCCTCTTTGCTTCTGGTGAAGCCAATTCCCCATATATAGGTATCAAACTTCTGATACCACATCCTTGGTGACTGTTTTAACCCATACAGAGACCTTTTTAATCTGCATACTTGTTCTTTCTTACCCTTCACCGAAAAGCCTTCAGGTTGCTTCATATAGATTTCATCTTCCAGATCCCCGTGAAGAAATGCTATCTTCACATCCATCTGTTCTACCTCAAAATCAAATGCAAAAACAATAGATAAAAGGAATCTAATAGAAGTAACCTTGGCGATAGGAGAAAAAATATCACCAAAATCAATTCCTGACACCTGGGAATAACCTTTTTCTACCAACCGATATTCTTATTTCTCCACCTTGGCTTCTACATTCATATTCTTCCTAAACACCCATTTTCTCCTGATGGTCTTCCTTCCAGCCGACAACTCCACTAGATCCCATGACTCATTTTTGTGCAAGGATTCCATTTCATCAACCATGGCCTCCTTCCAGAATTTTCCATCCTCTGATTCCATTTCCTCCCTGACATTTCTGGGATCATCATCAGTGATAGTTATAGCGAAATTTGAACAGAAAGTAGATGGACTCTAACTTTCTGGTTGCCTTCTTTCCTGAACTGATATTCTCACAGCTAGAGTTTGTAGCTCTTCCTCTTCTAAATCTTATTCTGTTGTAGAGTCTGATTCATCCTCATTTAGATCAAACTCTATCTTCTCTGGTTCCTTTGGGAGGAATTCATGTTTAACAACATCTTTCACCTCTCTAAACACCACATCTCGGTTGTACACAACTTTCCTTATTTCTGGGTTCCAAAGCTTGTAACCTTTTAAACAATCCTTATACCCAATAAATATGCACCTTTCAGATTTATTATCCAACTTGGTTCTTTTCTCCTTTGGAACATATACATATGCATCACATCCAAATACCCTTAGATCTGAAAGAGAGTGTTTCCTACCAGTCCATACCTCATGTTAAGTCTTATCCTCCAACACTGATGAAGGTGATATGTTGACCAGGTAACATGTAGTATCCACCGCCTCTGCCCATAATTCCTGTCCTAACACGGTACCACTCAGCATGATTCTTGCCTTTTCCATCAATGTTCTGTTCATTCTTTCTTAAACTCCATTTTGCTGAGGTGTGAATGGAGTATTATTCTGCCATGCTATACCACACTTCTTACAGAACTCTTCAGATTCCTTCTTGCAGAATTTTCCACCATTATCTATCCTCGACACCTTTATCTTCTTCTCTGTATGGTTTTCCACCAGAGCCTTAAATTCTTTAAATTTCTCAAAGACTTCAGATTTATTTATCAAGAAAAATATCTGTGTATTCCTTGAGAAGTAATATATGAATGAAACATAGTACACAAAATTTCCTAGTGATGGAACCGACACAGGTCCAACACATCATTGTGCACAAGCTCTAATATTTTGTTCGCCCTCTTAGTACCATAAGGAAAACTCACCCAATTCTGATTTCCATATACATGTAATGTTCACGGAAATCGAAATCTAGAGAGAAATTAGACATACCTTATACTATACCATTACCATGTTATATCTGAATTTCCTTCTCTCCAATATGTCCAAGCCTTTGATGCCATAGCATGGTCTTTTCTCCAAAGACCTCTAGGCTTTTGCTCCACTTTCAGGAACCATAGAATTGTTGCACCCATCAATAACAGTGCTGCCCTGAAGCTTGTACAGAGTTCCAATTCGAACTCCCTGCATTAATAAGTGATCCCCAAACCATCTTGCATGTATCTTTCTTGAACATTGTTTTTACACCTTCATAATCCATCTTGCTTATAGAGATCAGATTTATGTCCAATGCAGGAATATGCATAACACCAGGAAGTGTTCTAATCCTTCCACCTTGCAGCTTCAGCTTGAATTTTCCACTTCTGACGATTCTAGCCTTCCTATCATCACCTAAGAAGACATCACCACCATCATACTTCTCATACTCGCAGAACCACTCCCTATGGGGAGTGGAGTGAAAGGATGCACCTGAGTCAATCAACCATGCCTCGTGATCTACATGTGTATTTGAAGAAGAAGCCAAATACACATCCCCACCTTCATATGAGGTGGTTTTTTCCTCTACAGAAGGAGCATCATCAGATCTCTTTCCTTTCTTAGGAGCTTTAGATCTGCAGTCCTTTTTGAAGTTACCTTCCTTTCCGCATTTTTATCACACCTTTACAGGCTTTCTTGGAGATTTATATCTCCTCTAGATTTAGATCCCACACTCAAAAATTTATTTTTGTTTCTGTTATGGGACCTTCCTCGTAGAGATAAGGAATCTCCATTCTATCCCTCCATATTTCTTCGTCTCATTTCCTCTGACAGAAAGGTTCAAACAATTTCATCAAAATTCAAGGTAGTTGTATTGCTACCTATTGCAATAACTAGAATATCCCACGAATTTGGTAGAGAACACAACAAACTGAATCACTTATCTTCATCTGATATTTTAATATCAACATATGACAACTAACTTACCACAATATTGAAGGCATTCAGATGCTCTGTCACCGAGTCTCCATCCTTCATCCTCAGGTTATACAAATTTTTACACAGGAAAAATTTATTCACTAGAGACTTAGATTGATACAAAGTCCCTAACTTGACCCACAAAGTCTTTGACATAGCTTCCCTAGATACATTCAACAATGTTGAATCTGAACTACGCAACCGTACTGTTCTCTTTGCCTTCTGATCCAACTTTTCCCAGTCTTAATCTGACATTGTCATTAGTTTAGTACTTGGATCTACCGCGATCCACTCATATTTATCCACTAGTAGATCCTCCATCATAAGCTTCCACAACTCAAAAATTTGCGTTAAATTTCTTTATCTCTATCTTTCCACTGCTCACCATCTTCTTTCACTGCAAGAATCGATCTCGCAGATCTCCCACTGAATAGGGTCTACCACAGGCTTGAGAAAAAAACCCCTCCGTAGAAAAGGCATCCCCTTAAAGCCGAAACAACTCCGATACCAAATGTAGGTTTTAACCCTATACAAAAATCATCTACAAAGGAATTCTTAAAAACCTAAAATAAACAATAGTGAGAGCATAAAACATAAAATAGATATACATAGAGATTTTTTCCCCTAGATCCCAAATCCGGACTACTAGCTTGATTTTTCATGATATTCCTTTTAGTGTTACAACACATATATATACATGTCAAAGCATTCATAAACCCCAATCCATTAACCCTAGATTAGAACATAACCATAGTTCCTTGACCAAATCTAAAAAATACCAGGGGCAGAAAAACATCATGCCCCAAAACCCTGTGCAAACCCATGCACAAAACCATAGGTGGGTCCGCCCACCTAAAAAAGGGTCGAAAAAAAATTCTTAAGGCACAGCCCCGGACCCCGTATAGGGGGCTACCTACCCCTATAAACCCCTGGACAGGGGGGGATGCCCACCATGTGATCCCCCCACGCGTGCGACTATTCGTGGAAATAATATAACACACACACAACATGAAGGTGCATGGACACTTGAAACATGTAAAAAATCATACAAATGCACTTGAAAACCAAAAGGGACACTTCACATGATGGAAGGTAGGCTCCAAAATTCAAATAAAATAAAAATTTTGGAGGGTGTTGTAGCAGCGACTACACCTCAGAAAGAAATGGTCTCGATTATGTTGAGTTCCCTCTTCAAATGGGGAAAATTCTATCGAATTTGGCTCCTAGTGAGCTACTTTCCATGGTGAAGAAGTTCCTCTGCTTTCACAACCCAGTAGAGTTGTATGTGTTGTTGGTAGGTATCGTTTGGATTAGTTCCCATGATATAATCATTGTGGCCTATTCAATGTAGTCAAGATTGAGTTATGTGGGGACCAATTGCTCATTTTCCTCTGAGGTTTCCAACAAAGGTGGAATATATGTTTGAAGCAGCTCCACATTAAAGAATCGGTGCAAGCCAAGGAAAGGGGGGATACTCAATTCAAAAGCATTATCACTGAACACCATTTGATTATGTACAACCCACATTGAAGTGATTTGAGATTTTGATTAGGGCTTGTGGCGTGTTGTTTATGTAAATGTAAACACACCTTATCACCAACTTAAAAATTATGAAAAACCTTATGCTGGTTATGTCGCTACTTGTACTTGGAATTGTCTTTTTGCATGATATCATGGATCTCTTCTTGGAGATGTTGGATCTTCACAAAAAGTTTGGTTTCCTTGTCTGCCACTAAATTAAGCATGGGAGGACTCTGTTAATGCATATGTAATGGGAATAACTACATCAGTTGAGGTCAATGGTTGGAACCCTAAGCACACCTACAAAGCACTATGGCCAATAGAGTTGTGGATGGATTTTATATAGCTATATTGAACAGATGGAAGGTTCCATCCCATGTACAAAGGTGCTTGGGATTGAACATGTGCAAGAGATGCAGAACAATCCCATTGACCACTTAGTGTTTGTTCATTTGATTGGGGATGAAAGGAAGTCAATTTGGTCAACTTGGTATCCATGAGCCACCATAGGCTAGACCAAAATTTTTTGAGTAACTTTTTATCCCTGTTAGAAATAATGGTTCAAGATATCCAAAATGAACCTAAACATGCTCAGAGAAGGGTTTAGTAGTAGCTTCATTTGTGATACTCTTCTTGCAGTGTGACATAATGGACATCTTATAGAACTAGTCAACAAACACAAACACACAATCATTACCATGCTTGGTGGATGGAAACCCTGATATGTAATCCATGGATATTGACTCGAAGAGCTTGTTTAGGTAGGTATAATAGTTTACAACCATTAATTCTTGATTATTGGCTTAGAAATGGCACAGATAGTGCATGATTTCTATTGGACATCTTGTCGAATATTTGGCTAGTAGAAATATTATATAAGTACTGCTACTATATTCTTTACACCAAATTTCCCCTCTGCCCAAATATAATGTGCCTCCAATATTAGCTTGGAACACACACTTGAAGGAACAAAAATGTGGCCTAGGAAGCATAAGAGTGCACCTTAGAGGTGGAAGTATAGTACTTTTGATCCATACATATGCAAGAATGCAACAAAATATAGATATAAACATAAACACAGTGATGCAACAGAAATAAATTCTCATCTCATTAATATCAAATAAATATAATATGCTTACATATAGAATGGAAATAAACTAGCTCCAGTGATGGTAGCTTAGAAGATATGTGGCAACTACATGCCTCTGAACTGTGTTACAATGAGGCTCAAGGGCCTTTTTATTATTGAACATGAAAGGGAAATTATAAAAAACCAAAAACCTAACACTAGGAGAAGGAACACCAAGAGTTTTTGGGCTCCATTGGGGTTAGTTGGGTAGCCAACTTCCCGGGGTCGTAACCTGGTCATATGATATTTTTTTTCCGTGTACGATACCTTGTTAGAATTATCTCTATGAGTACAATAATATTTTCAAAATGCCCCTACCTATAACCACAGGTCTACTTCAGACCTCAAAAAAAACATTGTTTAGTGTGTCAAAATAGCTATTGAAGTTCAGGACCCGAAAAACTGCTAAAAATAGTAAATTGTGCTATAAAAAAAGAAACTAACGAAACCAAATAGAGGTCTAGGCGGAATAGGAACGTGAACACATATATCCACCTGGATCAGTCCTCCTCCCTTAGGAAGCAATGGTCCCCATTATGTGCAGAGCCTCCATGAGGTGAGGAAATTTATGTTGAACCTGGTCCCTAGTGAGCCACTTGTCGTGGTGAAGGAGTTGGTCAACTTTGATAACTCGATATAGCTGGATCCTATGCTAGCGAGTGTTCTTGATATGTGTTTCCATGGCCTTTTCGATGTAGCTTGGGTTGAGCTCTATTCATGTCAAATATGAAACAATGTCTGATGTGTCTAGCAATGGGGGAAAATATGGTTGCAATCAGTCGACATTGAATACTGGGTGTAAGCCAAGGAATGGTGGAATGCATTGAAGATAATGGAGAAATGTATTCTAGGAGAGAGGAATTTCATTAGTTGAGTGTATGCCTTAGATTAGGATTTAGTTCCTATTCTTTAGGTTGTTGTTCTAACTTCCCTATATGTGTGTAAGCTATATATTCATGGTGTGTAATGATGATCTTGTAGAGAGTTCTACCAGATGCAGTCTCTAAGTGAAGCACCTCACCTATGAGATTCTTGTTTTATAAATATAATCTAAGTCTTTGATTTTTATCTTGGTATCAGAGCTCGAGGGTTGGTTGAGTCGAGGCCAGTGTGCTTTCATGGCTGAGTGAGTGTCTAGGTGGTAGAAGAGTGGCCCCTGGTGGTTGGGGAAAAGAAGGCCTCTAGTGGTGAGGAGGTGAGGCATGAAATATTTTTTTTAATCACATTAGCGCATAGTTTGGGTGAAATATTTCACTGGTCAGTCTTGGTCAGAAGTGGAGGCAACGCACAGGTGACCCTAGGAGCCACGCTGATCTCCCTTCCCTCGTAGTGTTTTATTACAACGTAGGCTCCCAGGGTGGATTAGTCTATTGGATAGGCATTGCTCCAATTCAACATTGACCAACAACGTGGCATCATTTGAGAGATTGATGCATGTCAGTATAGAAGTCATTCATGGTGGTCGTCGAGTAGGAGCATAATCAAAGTGTGATTTGAGTGAAGGAGTGTGTGAGCTCTTGGTGTGATTTTTGGAATGCTTGAAGTTTGAAGGCTGATCGATGGCCCAAAATGGAGATGTAACTATGTGGGTCATGAAAGAGGCATTGAATAGTGTTAAGAAGGCCAAGTTTGGTGGCTGATTGTGTCCAAGGAGCAACGTTCGGATCTTGATGCATCTAAGGAGCTACGTTCGGATCTCCTGCAGCTTGCGGATTTGGCACCTTGTTGTGTGGGAATTAGAGTGGAAGCATTGAAGGGTCGATCGAATGAGTGATGCGTGACCAGTGCTATCCAAACATGTTTTTCACTTTGGTTTGAAAGGATGTGTTCTATCTCGGCCATTTTTCTGTCACGTGAGTGGAGCTGTTGAGAGGGTAGATCGATTATGTATCTGTCGGTGGGAAGGCTACAACATTGAATAAAATTGTGGCTACTTTGGAGCGACCTTTGAGAGCCTATGGAGCAACCTTTGTAGTTCCTTTGGAATGGCATGTGAGCCCACATTGTAACCATTCGAGTGGGTGAGTCGGTATTGGTGCGGCCATTTTCTTCCTTTGATTTTTTTTTTTTAAGGGGTTACAATATTTTTAAAAGGGAAATATTGTGGCTTGGGGTGCATATTTAAAAAGGGGTTATTTTTTTTAAAGAGGATCTCTGCATTTTTTTAAAAGAAGGTTTCTTGAGATTGTCTCTTTGGATCTGGGGTAGATCCGTTTTTTTTGTCAATTTTTGGAGGTCGGAATTATTTTTTTTAAGTGTCAAGATGAATAACCAAATGGTCAAAGCATACTTGAACAAGAGCAATAAGTTCGATGGTTCCAATTTTTCCAATTGGAAATTCAAGTTGCAGAATTTGTTTTAAGGACAAATTTATTGGGAAATTGTAAATGGAGATGAAGTAAAACCAACAGTAACAAGAGGTGGATCAGCTGCAACAATTCAAGATTGGGAGAAGAGGGAGAACAAGGCGAAAGTGTTGTTGAAACTCTCAATGAAAGACTTCATTATTCCTCACATTAGAGAGTTTAAATCAACAAATGAAATTTTTACGACCCTCAAGTATTTTTATGAGATTAAAAACATAAATCGTCTTTTGTTCCTGAAAAGAGAGATTCTCTCCAATAAAATGGAGGAGAATGAATCAATAGTTGTGTTCATCTCTCAAATCAAGGACCTGAAAGATAATCTTGGCAACATAGGGGAGGTAGTTTCAAACACTAATCTTGTCATGATTACCATGAATTGTATGACTGATGACTATTAGATGTTCATCGCAGGCTTGAATGCGTGAGAGGAATCCCCGAAATTTGAAGAATTGACATGGATCCTGATGCAAGAGGAAGAAAGGCAAATGACTCTAAAACCTCGGGGTTCAGATCTTGCTTTAATGGAAAATAAGAAGCCCTTCAGAGGGAAGGAAAATGCAAGACAGAAAGATGGAGGTACACCATAAAGAAAACCACCTTAAGGTATGCCACTTCAAGGTATATCTTCAAACATAAAAAATTCAGGAACCAAATGTTTTTATTGTGGTAAGTTGGTCATATTGCAAAGAATCACCATAAAACGATGCTTGATGAATCTCAACATAAAAATAAGAGGCATGCATGACACTTTGTTGATGAAGATCATAATCAGGACCTCAGACTGTTTATGGCTGATTCTGATGAGAATGATGAAGCAGACACCTTGTTTGTGGATTCAGGAGCTTCCACTTACATGACAGGTAACAGAAATTGTTTTGAAAAATTTAAAGAAACCATCAGTGGTGCAAAAATATACCTTGGTGATGACAGAGGGTACCAAATCAAAGGGTATGGTAATGTTCCTATCATATTTCCTGATGGAATATTAGGCATATTCAAAATGTAATATATGTACCCGGAATAAAAAATAAGCTGATCTGTGTTTCTATGATAAAATATCATAATCTTAAGGTAGAGTTTTTTAAGTCTTATTGTGTTATTAAAGTTCTGTTGGATCATATGAAGACAATTGCATCAAGGATTCGAGTGGGAGGTCTGTACAAGCTCAATGTAAGAAGTGTGCCACACCAAGCATTGACATCATCGGTTATGACTGCAGAGGACTTATGGCATCAAAGTTTCTATCATATCAATTTCAATGACCTGCTACTACTTTAGAAATGAGGTATGGTCAATGGTATCCCTATTTTAAAAAAATTTCACGTTGATTGTGAAGCATGTGCTCTTGGGAATATTCACATAGATGAGTTTCCTGCAAACTTAGATAGAAAGAAAAGAGATATATTAGAACCTGTGCACACTGATTTATGTGGGTCGATGTAATCAAGATCATTAGGAGGTGCCTATTATTTTTTATTATTTTTTGATGATTGCACAATATTCACATGGTTATATTTTCTTAGTAAGAAGAGTCGTACTTTTTAATACTTTAAAGAATTCATAAGAATGGTGGAAAAAAAAAACATGGAAGTTTATCAAAATTATCAGTTCGAATCAAGGGGATAATATAAGAAAAGTGGCTTCACCAAATATTGCAGGGACCATGGGATAGTTTAGCAGTTCACAGTACCCCACACTCCTCAACAGAACAAGGTTGTAGAGAGGAATAACATAACCCTTGTGGAGTGTGCTCGTAGCATGTTAAAAGGTAAGAATTTGTCTAATGGTTTTTAGGCAGAAGCAATAAATATTGTAGTATATTTGAAGAATAGGAGTCCAACAAAAAGTCTTGATTTTAAAAATCCATTCGAATATTTATTAGGTTTTAAGCATGTAGTTAAACATTTAAGAGTTTTTGGCTCCAAATCTTTTGTGCATGTTCCAAATGTTGGGTATTTGTTATATTCTTTCTGTTGTGGACAATTCTGTCACCCCTAGAGACAGCCTAGAGTTGCCATAGACCAGTGCCTAGGACATCTTAACATAGCAAGGAGCTCATAATATAGCTTGGGTTGTCAATCCAAAAGCTCTCTTATTATCACTTGTGAAACAAGGAAATTAGTTTAAATGGAACCAAACTCTCTCAGAAGCTGATACAAAGATAAGAATAATGTAGGAACAACATGCAAAACTCCAATACAAAAGCATCAGACAGTTAAGAGACAGCTTACTGCAAAGAGGGCCAGTTCAAATAATATGCCATAGAAATCAAATATCAGAAAGTGGATGCGGTGAAGAAACATGAAGAAGATACTAGTTAGCATGAGGCTGATACCCAGATACACAACAAAACCACATATGGGCTTATCCAACTAAGAATCCATACATGACAATGGCGTTTTAAAAGCACCCTCCTCAAGTAACTAATATAGCAGAAAATATGGATGAAATGAACATGGAACGGTATATCATGACTAGGCCTATTTAAAGTGCTTGACTAATCCAAGTATGGGCACCAACTAGGATGAATCCTTACTGAAGACCAGTGAGCCACTCGCATTCTAGAACATGATACAAGAAGATAAATAGCATGAAATGAGATATTATATTAACACATAAGAAGAGATTACATACTGTGGGATACCAAAGACCAGAATCCTCATTACAGTTATAACTCCTCCTCACTGAGACCCTACGGGCTCTGAGCCTTTACACAAAAGCTTTACAAGATGTATACAAGAACTTCTCACTGCACAGTTTGCTGATAGAAATCTGGAACCCTTACAATGTCTTTCTTCCTTATTTTTATAAGAGAAATAGAAAGCTCTAGAGAATGAGGTAGGTGATATACATTTAATGATCTAATTTAAAACAAATTTGAAAGAAAAACCCGCCTATGCTGTTTGGCGGTGCTGAACTGGTGCAAGTACTCTGTTACTGCTTCATGAAATAAATGTTGAGGATGAAGATCTCCTCATGAACAAGACATAAATAATAAAATATACACATGCTCTGTACTTGGAGGGAAGGGAAAAATCTGCTGCAATAAAACCTTGAGGTTACTTGTTTTTGCGCATGGTACTCTTGGCCCTCTACCTTTGAATTAAAATCCCAGATCTTTAATGCAGGGCGTTGTATTTCTCGAACTTTCACTGATATTTGTATGCTGCCCAATTAATATTTCTTGCTGTGTAATCTTTCCCTCTGCAGGCGTCTTTAGGGTTCAATGGATTTTATTTATGCTTCCATTAATGAGGTCATATCATAGCAACCACTGCCAGCCCTGTTCTTAAATTTCTGCTTTTAAAGACTGTCCTTAGAGAAGATCTTGGCCTCTGCAACGGAGGCGATATATTGCGACAACTCCTTCTCCATATAAACCTGCAAAACTCGCAAATATATTAGAAAAACCAGACACAGGTGCAAGGGGAGTGGAGGTGGAGACAATGGCGGCGTCAATGATATGGCTACATGGCAAGAAAATGCGGGGTGATGGTGCAATTACAGAGAGGTTTTGGTAAACAGACAGGATGTAAGTTTTCCACGTAAAACATAATGTACAAATAAAAAACGATGAATATGGATGCAGCGCATGTATATAGGTGGCGAGAATGGAAATACAATGGGCACGCGGGGTGATGACACATAGGCGTACGAACAACCAAGGGGAACAGACGACATGGCGGAGGACTTTGTCGAGCGGGAAAAATGCGAGTGATTATGGGCCACACGATCTCTGAATGAGATCGACGGTTAAAATGAGCCGGAGGGCAATCAAAGGTGGGCTCGGGACGCGGTTGACGTAGGTTAAAATGCGTGCAGCTCCGGTGGACGACCACCGTTGGATGGAGGGTGCAGGATCGAACGACCAGAATACATTCCGCTGCCCGACCTTTGACCAAACTTTAATGCGCGAAATGGGCGGTATAGGAGTCATACATAAGGACACTTGTCAATCGGCGTATGGAATCGCTGGGCCTTTGAGGAAAACCGCCAGCCTGGGGTAAGCGGTGCAGAATGAAACCACCGGTTTCTGAGCGGGCGCGGGGACCACCACGGGGAGCAGTTCCGCTCCGTTGATTGATTTTTGATCGGACGGTTCAACGTATACCCGAAATTTGTATACGGGGAGCGCCTTTGGGTTTAGTGCATGATCTTGCACTCGAGTGACATGGTAATCAAAGGAGAGGGGGCTGAAACCTCAGGGGCTAGGCCCGATACGAATTTTAATGGCGGGTTTAGACCTTTATGTACGGTGTTCTTAGGCAGAGAGGTCATCGATAGGCAGCATATGGAAGTTTTCGGCCATGGTAACAGGTTTGAAAGATCATGGGGGAGCATTAGACCAAAAATTTAGGTCGAAGGGCTGATATGCACAACATCGGCTCCATCTGGGGACGGTGCGTTCATTTTTGGACGTGCCGAGAACATGCAGACCACTGATTATTTCTGTGTATACCTTGATCTTCTACTTCCTTTAGCATTTTTCATCATAATTTATCAGCGCACTCATAAAACCAAAACTGAAGCAAAACATATATACATTATGGTACATCAGGTTTACTTTGCCTGAATCAAAATTGAAAATATGGCTTGAGAAATTGTCCATTTACAGGGGAGTCAAGCAGATCACCCTGTAGGTTTTCCAATATGAAAGTGTTATTTCCTCCCTGATTTTCAATTTTGAATGGGCCAAACCACAGTGGATCAAATTTAGCATGTTTTCCCTTTTCGGCCCTCCGGGAACCAGATCACCAATTTGAAATTTCCTGTCTTTTGCATGCTGATCAAAGATGTTTTTCATTTTCTTCTAATACTCCGCTAATCTCTGATTCAATTGGCTCCGTGTTTCCTCCAATTCTACCAGTTGGTTAATTCTTCTGATCATGTCATCTGGTTCCTCCTGACTTTCCTGCATGAAACGTGCCACTGGCAAAGCCAATTGCACAGGGAACACAGCTGCTTGCCCATATACCAGTTCATAAGGAGATTTCCCAGTTTCTCTCTTGCTAGTTACCCTATTTTCCCATAGAGAAAACTTCAATTGGGAATCCCAATTCTTTTGATTCTCATTAATTTTCTTCTTCAAGGCCCTCACCAGAGTTTTGTTGGAAGATTCTGCCAAGCCATTCCCCTGTGGATAGTAAGCTGTGGAGTGATTCAATATAATGTTATACTGTTGGCAGAAATTTACGAATTTTGCAGACTTGAAGGCCTGTGCATTATCAGTTACAATTCTAGCTGGACAGCCAAACCTGGATATGATGTTCTCTTCCATGAATTTGATGATTACAACATCGGTAGCATTTCTCGCAGGTATGGCTTCCACCCACTTTGTAAAGTAATCTGTGGCTGTTAGTATCCATTTATGTTGGCCACTTGATGGGGGATGTATTTCCCCTATAAAATCTAATCCCCATTTCTGAAATGGTTCATTTACATGAATAGGAATCAAGGGCAGAGCTGCTAATTTCTATCTTTCTGCAAATCTTTGGCACTTATCACATGCTCTGACCCAAACAAAAACATCTGTAAATAATTTTGGCCAATAGAAACCAGCCTTCAGGATTTTATGAGCTGTAGCCCTCCAGCTGTAATGTCCTCCACAGATTCCTTCATGAAATTATGTCATTATATTCTCCACTTCATTTTCTGTAAGACACAACAGTAATATTCCTGAAGGATCTCTCCAATATATCTGCCCATTAGCAACCATGTATTTCTGTGATTTCATTCTTATAGCTCTGTATTTTACCTTATCACAAGTTGGGGGACGGTTGAGCGTTAAGAGATATTCAACTATTTCTTTGTACCAAGGACTAGTGAGATATTTTATGTGTATCTTTTGAGTGGCCATCTCTAGTCCATGCTGGCCTTTTTCATTTTCTGACTCTTCACTTGCAATCATAGATAAATTAATGCCCAAGGCTTGATGATTTGATTCAGATAACATTTTAGCAAGTCCCTGTCCTTTAACCAGCTTAGTGGGTCTTATGTCCAAGTCATACTCCTGGATTTTTGCAATCCATCTTCCTCTTTTTCCTTCACTATCTCCTTGAATGAGAATGTCTTTGACAGCTGCCGTAGGGACATATGCAATAATGTGGGACTACAAAACATATGTTCTAAAGGCTTTGAGGGACTTCACCAGGGCATATGCCTACTTCTCTAGTATGTTATACTTCAATTCTGCATCATGCAATACCTGACTGAAAAAGGCTATTGGCTGCTCATATCCATCTTCATTTTTCTGCAACAAGACTCCAGCTACAGTATGAGGTGAAGCAAAAGAAAAGATCATAAATGGCTTTGTATAATCAGGCCCAGCTAACACAGGAGCTTCAGCAAATGCTTGTTTTATCCTTGTGAATGCATCTCTAGATTCTTGGGACCATTTCATCTCATTGTTCTTTTTAAGCATATCAGTTATATGCCTAGCTATCTCAGCATAGTTAGGAATGAACCTTCTCAGAAAATTAATTCGGCCTAGAAACACCTGTACTTCTTTTTTATTCCTGGGTAAAGGAATACCATTTATGACTTCAACTCTTTTAGGGTCTATTTTCACACCATCTTTGGTTACAATATGCCCTAAAAGCTTGCCTTCCTCTAATGCAAATAAAGACTTTTGTGGATTAAGAGAAAGTCCATACCTCCTGCATTTCTCAAAAGTTCTTCGTAAATGCTCAATGTGCTCATCATCATTCTTGGAAAACACTGTAATATCATCAAGGTACATTACCAAAAATTTATCCTGTTCACCAACAAAAGAGATATCCATAGCCCTCTGAAAGGTGGCTCCTGTATTAATTAACCCAAAAGGCATCCTGGCATACATTAATGTTCCCCATGGCGTGGTGAAAGCAGTCTTATTTTGATCTTCTGGGAACATAGCCACCTGATTATAACCAGAAAAACCATCCATCATTGACATTCTAGATGCTCCCACCACTTTTTGCAGGATGTGGTCCATCTTAGGCAGTGGATAATTATCCTTTAAAGATGCTCTATTTAAATTCCTAAAATCCACACATAATCTTATTTCTCCATTCTTTTTTCGAACAGGAACTAAGTTAGCAACCCATTTAGAGTATCTTAGTGGCACAATTATTTTTTCCTGTAGCAGCTTCTTGATTTCTTTTTCAATGGA
Organism: Pinus albicaulis; assembly: GCA_034641835.2. NCBI lineage: Eukaryota > Viridiplantae > Streptophyta > Pinopsida > Pinales > Pinaceae > Pinus > Pinus albicaulis. The sequence continues at coordinate 55,972 of JAXQQM020075096.1, forward strand.
GGGAAGTAGCAGAGGATTTATCTGTCTGAGCTTCTGCTTATAAGGTTTTTCATCTTCCCTCAGAGGAATTTTATGCTGCATTATATTAACATCAAAAGTTTTTAGGTCCTGATAGGACCATGCAAACACGTCCTTATATGACTGAAATAATTTCAAATATTTCCTTTTATATTCCTTTGAAACTTTTTGGGATAGTTTTACGATTTTGGGCTCAGCATCAGTGCCCAAATTCAAGTCTTCTACTTGACTTTCTTCTATTACTTTACTGTGCTGCAATGGAACATCATTTTTATCAAATAATATTTCTAGGGGCACTAGCCCTCTAGGGATAACATTTCCTTTCAGCTGCAGCACTTTATTACCTGCTATTTTTTCTTCCCATTTGTTTTCTGCAATATTTTCAGCTTCCTCTTCTTCATTATCATCAATCTCCATATTAGAGAATTCTCCCACTGTCTCCAGGAATCTCTTCATTTGTTCCTCATCTTCAAATACCTGCCAGTGCTTAATATTGTCTGGAATTGATGGTCTATAACGCATCTCAATTTCATATCTCAAAAGTGGGTTCTGAGGAGGGCGGAATGTACTAGCAGCCACAGCAAGAGAATCCGCCATTCGATTCTGCTCCCGGGGCATGAACTGTATGTTAAAGGCTGAGAAGAAATTCTCCACCATGTCCCAAACTTCATTTCTATATGCCCCCAGCCGAGGATGCTTAGTTTGGCATTGATTTCGGACATGTCTCACCACCAGCTCAGAGTCTCCCATGACTTTTAAATTCTGGACGCCCAGGTTTCTAGCTGTTTGCAATCCCAATAAAAGTGCTTCATATTCAGCTACATTATTGGTAGCCTCATATTCCAGTTTAAAGGACAGTGGGACCCATTTGCCTGTAGGAGAGATTAATAACACCCCAGCTCCATTGCCTTCTCTTGAATTTGCCCCATCAAAATGTAAAGTCCAGATTCCAGCTTCATAATTTTCTGAAGGCTGCTCATCCTTAATTTTGAAGAAGGATTCATGCACATAATTTTGATCTTCTTCTAGCATCAAGCATGAAAAATCTCCTTCTTTACTATAGACTGGTGAATTTTCAGAGTTATCAGCCTTAGTAACTACCTTGACAAATTTGGTCTCTCTGTATAACCTCCTCTCCTGTCCACCAAAAACTGGGATGGTAGCATATGTTAAATCCAGCTTAATTGACCCACCAATTTTTGTACCCCTGGACCTTGATAGCAACATGCCAAAGCGGGCTGGGATATCAGCCACCATAATGTCCATGACCACACTCTTTGCTGGAATTTGGGCCAAATTGACTACTAAATCTTTAATCATCCCCAAGCATTTGACTCTTTTAGAATCAAATGAATAAAGGTCTTTATATGGACGTGTGATCTGTAATCCTAATTGTTCCATGACAGATAGAGGCATAAGATTATGGGAAGCCCCAGAATCTAACATACAATTGTGTAACGGCAGGTCATGGATGACTAAAGACACGTAAAAAGGAGGAGTAGAAGGGTCTATCTCCTCGACATGTGGGCCAAAGACTACCAGGGGTCTTTCTTCTTGAAGGTTAAAACTATGAGTTACAATTTGTGCTTCAAGAGGGAGTATGAAGGAAGTAACTTGAGATTGATATGCAGGCTGTTTTAGCAGCTCGGTCAGGGGGATTGGAATCTTAATTTTCTCAAGCTCTTTTTGTAAACTAAAAACAGAAGGGGACTTTTCTATCACAACTTCTTTTGATTCTTTATTTTCAGCTAAAAATTTAATTTCTTTTGACACAGATTCATCATTAGGAGGACTAACTACCTTTGAAGAAGAAGGAATCTGATCATTAGGCTGCAAGGGAGTATTTAGAGGACTCTTACCTTTTTCTGTGTTTCTCTTTGTTGCTGATTCCTTCTGAGCAGGTACCTCCTTCTGAGGTGGCTCCTCTTCTTGATCTTGAGTTCGGGTCCTCTTCCTTGAAGATCTGAGATCATATTTTCTATTGAAGTGTGCTTGCATGAAATCAACAAATTGTTTACAATAATGATCAATCTCTGCTTCTTCTTCTTCTTCTTGCAATGGGCATTCCATTTCATCATTGTTTGAGAAAGCAATATTTGAATCTTCTAGTTCATAAGCAGTGTCTTCAGTGGAGTCATCTGCTGGACCTTCCAGGTACAGTGGGTGTGGTACCTGATTTTACTGCTCCTTTGCTTCCCTTGGCAATATTTTCAATGGTGGCTTTCTGTACTGAGGATTGTAACCTTTGTTTTGAGCATTATAAAAATTCTTGGGAGCTGAAATCTTGGCCTCCAATTCAAGTTTAACCATCTTCTTTATCATTTTTCTTATTTCCTCCATTTTATCTGAATCCTTATCCTGATTAGAGGAGGAAACCTCTTCTTTGCCTCTCCTCCTAGTTTCATGTTCAGCTTTTCCTTTTAATTTTCCAGTGGAGGCAAAGTTTGCTTCCAGCTCAAGAGCATCTGACTGAGCATCATCTAAGGTAGCAGGTTTTCTTTCCCTGAGGGAGAAACCAAAATCTGAGTCAAAGGCTGCAATGAAAACAACTTTTGCAGCATTCTGATGAGGCTTCATATCTATAGGGAGATTTAGATATAACTTATTAAATCTCTTAATAAACTCCGACACCCCTTCATTATGTCTCTTCTTGAGAGTATTGAATTCAGTAAGACACTGTCCCTGATCTTTCTTTTCTCCCCATTTCCTGAGAAAAGTATTCTCCATGTCATCCTAGGTGGTCACTAAACGGTTTCCCAAGGTCTTGAACCATTTTTTGGCTTCACCATCCAAAGATTGCACAAACAATCTCAAGACCACATCCAAATGTTCTACATTTAAGTTTTTTTCAAAAGAGAAGAAAGTCTCAAGATGTTTCTGTGCATCAATCTCATTTCCTCCATTGAATCTAGGCAAAATCTTCAAATAATCTTGTGGCATATCATTTAGCACTTGGGGTAAGGCCAGTGGAGCGTATTTGTTCAGTAGGAAAGCTGGAACATTAGCCATTGGAGGAGGTGGGGGCTGTGCAACAGTTTGATTTACAAATGGAGGAAGCGGAGGAGGTGGGAGAGGAGTGTGAATAACAATAGGGATATACTGTACAGCAGCCTGAGGTGTAGGTGGAAACAATTCTCGATTAACCGGAGCTACCTCTGTAACTTCTTTAACTTCTTCGGCCTCAGGGGTGAGATGAAAGTTCTCTTTGGTTCTAGCACTTCCCCTGGGTGGGCTATCTGAGTAATATTCAGGATTTTATCTAGTAAAGTCAGGATTTTCTACTGGAATTTATTGAGAAGATGAGGATGGATGATCTTCTACGGAATATTCAGGGACTTCAGCACGGGTTGATTGTCTTTCTTTCCAACTTCTTCTATGAATAATATTCTCTGGGTCAGATACAGAGGATGTCTTTAGCTTAAAGGAATCTGACCTCAAATGTGGCTTTCGAGGAGCCAGGACTACCAATAGATTTATCAAATAAAGAACAGTGGAGTCGCCAAGGTGAGAGATACGCAAATCTTCAACTCTCTGTGCTCACCTGATTAGAGAGTGAATATGATTTTTTGAGGCCCAGGGAAACTGATATTCTTGAATTCGATCCCCGGCAACGGCGCCTCAAAGATGTTGTGGAAAATTCTGTCACCCCTAGAGACAGCCTAGAGTTGCCATAGACCAGTGCCTAGGACATCTTAACATAGCAAGGAGCTCATAATATAGCTTGGGTTGTCAATCCAAAAGCTCTCTTATTATCACTTGTGAAACAAGGAAATTAGTTTAAATGGAACCAAACTCTCTCAGAAGCTGATACAAAGATAAGAATAATGTAGGAACAGCATGAAAAACTCCAATACAAAAGCATCAGACAGTTAAGAGACATCTTACTGCAAAGAGGGCCAGTTCAAATAATATGCCATAGAAATCGAATATAAGAAAGTGGATGCAGTGAAGAAACATGAAGAAGATACTAGTTAGCATGAGGCTGATACCCAGATACACAACAAAGCCACATATGGGCTTATCCAACTAAGAATCCATACATGACAATGGCATTTTAAAAGCACCCTTCTCAAGTAACTAATATAGCAGAAAATATGGATGAAATGAACATGGAATAGTATATCATGACTAGGTCTATTTAAAGCAATCAACTAATCCAAGTATGGGCACCAACTAGGATGAATCCTAACTTAAGACCAGTGGGCCACTCGCATTCTAGAACATGATACAAGAAGATAAATAGCATGAAATGAGATATTATATTAACACATAAGAAGAGCTTACATATTGTGGGATACCAAAGACCAGAATCCTCGCTACAGTTATAACTCCTCGTCACTGAGACCCTACGGGCTCTGAATCTTTACACAAAAGCTTTACAAGATGTATACAAGAACTTCTCACTGCACAGTTTGCTGATAGAAATCTGGAACCTTTACAATGTCTTTCTTCTTGGATTTTATAGGAAAGACCGAAAACTCTAGAGAATGAGGTAGGTGATATACATTTAATGATCTAATTTAAAACAAATTTGAAAGAAAAACCCGCCTATGCTGCTTGGCGGTGCTGAACTGGTGCAAGTACTCTGCTACTACTTCATGAAATAAATGCTGAGGATGAAAATCTACTCTTAACAAGACACAAAGAATAAAATATACAAATGTTCTGTACTTGACTGGAAGAGAAAAATATACTGCAATAAAATCTTGAGGTCGCTTGTGTTTGTGCATGGTACTCCCGATCTTCCAATCTTTGAATTAAAATTCAAAATCATAAGGCTGGGCACTGGCTTTCTCGATCTTCACTGATATTTGTATGCCACCCAATTAATATTTCTTGCTGTGTAATATTTCCCTCTGCAGGCGTCTTTAGGGTTCAATGGATTTTATTTATGCTTCCATTAATGAGGTCATATCATAGCAACCACCGCCAGCCCTGTTCTTAAATTTATGCTTTTAAAGACTGTCCTTAGAGAAGATCTTGGCCTCTGCAATGGAGGTGATATATTGTGACAGCTCCTTCTCCATATAAACCTGCAAAACTCGAAAATATATTAGAAAAACCAGACACAGGTGCAAGGGGAGTGGAGGTGGAGACAATGGCGGCGTCAATGATATGGCTACATGGCAAGAAAATGCGGGGTGACGGTGCAATTACAGAGAGGTTTTGGTAAACAGACAGGATGTAAGTTTTCCACGTAAAACATAATGTACAAATAAAAAACGATGAATATGGATGCAGCGCATGTATATAGGTGGCAAGAATGGAAATACAATGGGCACGCGCGGTGATGACACGTAGGCGTACGAACAACCAAGGGGAATAGACGACATGGCGGAGAACTTTGTCGAGCGGGAAAAATGCGAGTGATTATGGGCCACACGATCTCTGAATGAGATCGATGGTTAAAATGAGCCGGAGGGAAATCAAAGGTGGGCCCGAGACGCGGTTGACGTAGGTTAAAACGTGTGCAGCTCCGGAGGACGACCACCGTTGGATGGAGGGCGCAGGATCGAACGACCACAATACATTCCGCTGCCCGACCTTTGACCAAAATTTAATGCGCGAAATGGGCGTTATAGGAGTCGTACATAAGGACACTTGTCAATCGGCGTATGGAATCGCTGGGCCTGAGGAAAACCGCCAGCCTGGGGTAAGCGGTGCGGAATGAAACCACTGGTTTCTGAGCGGGCGCGGGGACCACCACGGGGAGCAGTTCCGCTCCATTGATTGATTTTTGATCGGACGGTTCAACGTATACCCAAAATTCATATACGGGGAGCGCCTTTGGGTTTAGCGCACGATCTTGCACCTGAGTGACATGGTAATCAAAGGAGAGGGGGCTGAAACCTCAGGGGCTAGGCCCGATACGAATTTTAATGGCGGGTTTAGACCTTTATGCACGGTGTTCTTAGGCGGAGAGGTCATTGATAGGCAGCATATGGAAGTTTTCAGCCATGGTAACAGGTTTGAAAGATCATGGGGGATCATTAGGCCAAAAATTTAGGTCGAAGGGCTGATATGCACAACACTTTCCATGACTAGTCACGCGCGGGGGGGTTACAGGGGGCGTGATAGCCATCCCTGTACATTGCGCTGGGTGTACCAGGGGGTCAGAGGGGGGGTGAAAGCCCCCCTATTGAAGGTCCAGGGCAGCACCCCGGGAAAAAAAATTTGGTCCTTATTTTTCGGTGGGCAGACCCGCCCATGGTTTTGTGCATGGGTTTGCACATGGTTTTGGGACATGATGGTTTTCGGCCCCTGCTATTTTGTAGATCCGGTCAAGGGAACTACGGTTATGTTCTAATCCAGGGTTAATGGATTGGGGTTTATGTATGCTTCGGCATGTATATATATGTGTTGTAAAACTAAAAGGAATATAATGAAAAATCAAGCTAGTCCTACCGATTTGGGATCCAGGGGAAAATATCTATGTATATATGTTTTATGTTTTATGCTCTCGCTATTGTTTATTTTCTGTTTTTAAGATTTGTTTGTAGATAATTTCTATACAGGGTTAAAACCTAAACCAAAGGAGGATAGGAAGAAACTGTATTGAAAGGCCATTAAATGCATTTTTGTTGGGTATTATACTCAATTTAAAGCTTATACATTGTTTAATCCCTCTACTCATAAAGTCTTTTCAAGTAGATATATTGTATGCCATGAGCAGGTTCATGATGGAAACTGTGATAAAGACAATGAAGAGTGGGAAATTCCCTTGCTGATGAAAGAAGGGAGTGATGAAATAGGGAACATCCATGAGCAACAACAATAATAGAAAAAGGAAGAACCAGATGGTACAGATGTAGTAGCCAAGCCAAGTCCACCAAGGGATGATCAGATCAGATTTGAAGCCACTCCACCACTCAGAAGATCAGGTAGGAAAACTCTATTGCTCTTATAACTAGTATGTTAAATTTTGTTGAACCCTCAAACTATAAATAAGCTAGTCAATATGATGAATGGAGGGCAACCATGCAAGAGGAATATGAGTCAATACTTAAAAACAAAACCTTGGATCTAGTTGAATTACTTGAAGGTAAACAACCAATAGGTTGCAAATGGTTATACAAGTCTATAATTAGAGCATATGGGAGTATAGATAAACATAAAGCTATGTTGGTTGCAAAGGGGTACTCGCAGAAAGAAGGCATAGATTACGAGGAAACCTTCGCCCCTATAGCTAAATTAAACACAATGAGAATGTCAATTTCTTTAGCTACCAAACATCATTGGATGATACACTAGCTAGATGTGAAATATGCGTTTTTAAATGGGGAACTAAAAGAAGAAGTGTATTTAATGCAACCTAAAGGGTGTATTAAACAGGGGGAGGAACATTAGTCTGTAGATTGAAGAAAGCATTGTATGGACTAAAACAAGCACCTGGGTCGTGACATAACAAAATTAATTCATTCTTCTTACATCATAGTTATAAAAAAGCAAGAATGACCCTAATATGTATACTGTGTTTCATAAATAGGGGCGATTTTTTTTTTTTTTTTTTATATGTAGATGATCTTATCATTACAGGAAATGTTGATGAAATCATTAAATAAATCAAAGAGCAGATGTCATAGGTTTTTGAGATGAAAGACCTTGGAGAGCTACACAATTGTTTGGGTCCTGACGTCTGGAGGGATTCTAGCCATACTTTTCTGTCACAAGGGAAGTATGTCAGGAGTTTATTGAAAAAGTTCATAATGGATCAGTGCAAAGTTGTAGCAGTACCTTTACAACGGAATATTAAACTTCAGAATGATGATGTTTCCAAGGAGGTCTATGCAACATTGTATATACAACTAGTTGGGAGTCTAATTTACTTGACTACAACTAGGTCAGATTTGGCTTATGCATTCATTGTATTGAGCCAATTCATGTCAAAGCCTCTTGAGAGTCATTGAGTTGCAGCGAAAGGCATATTAAGGTATCTCCAAGGAACCTTAGACTTTGGTATTAAATATGCGGATACGTTTAATGTTAAATTGAAAGGTTTTTCAGATTCCTATTGGGCCAGAAATCTAAATGACAGACGATCCATAACAGGTTATGCATTCAACATTGGGTTCAAGGTCATTGCATGGGGCAGAAAGAAACATAACACTATATCCTTGTCTTCATAAGAAGCCGATTATCAAGAAACGTGTGCGAATAAATTTGAGGCAATTTGGTTGAGGATACTTCTCTAGGATGTCGGAGAATAACAAAAATATGCAACAATTATCAAATGTGACAACTAGAGCTCTATCAAACTTGCAAATAATCTAGTGTTTCATAAAAACACAAAGCATAATGATACATAGTTTCAATTTGTTAGGGAGAAGGTTCAGTCAAAGGAAATCCATATCAAATATTGTAATAGTTGTGACAATGTTGCATAGATTTTTACTAAGCCTCTTGGAATGATTAAATTTGATTTATTTAGGGAGATGTTAGGAGTACTAGTGAAACCTTTCTCCACTAAGGGGGAGTGTTGAAGATAATGGAGAAATGTATTCTAAGAGGGAGTAAGTTCATTAGTTGAGTGTATGCCTTATATTAGGATTTATTTCCTATTCTTTAGGTTGTTGTTCTAACTACCCTATATGTGTGTAAGTTATATATTCAAGGTGTGTAATGATGATCCTGTAGAGTGTTCTGCCAGAGGCAGTCTCGAGGTGAAGCACCTCACCTGTGAGCTACTCGTTTTATGAATATAATCTAAGTCTTTGTCTTTTATCAGAATTTTGAGCTCGAAGGCATTGTCCCCTACAACTTTAATGATGGTGTAAGGCCCATATCAGAGCGGGTTAAGCCTACGGTAGGCCCTAGCGAGGCGCTCCTTCTCCAAATGTAACCAAAATTTGTCACCCACCTGAAACTTGTGTGGCACCTGATGTTGGTCATGGCGATGTTTTTACTTATAATTTTCTCTATCAAATATGTCACGGACATGCTGGAGGATGTGTTTAATGCTCTAAATGAATTTTTAGCTCTATTGGATTCAGACTAGACATGAGATGAATCTGCTTGAGTAGTTGCAAGTGGTATGGAAAAATCAATGGGATAGAGTGGTTGGAATAATTTGAAATGGAGATATTTGTTGTAGCTGTGTTAGACATAAGGGAGGATATTGTCCCATGTGTGTGGATGCTTCAAGTTGTACATGCGTAGGATGTCCATGATCATCCTGTTGACGAGCTCTGACTGGAAATCAATTTGGGGGTGGAAGGTCGTGGACTTAGTGAGCTTGGTATCTAACAATGACCAGAGGCTTGACCAAAATGAAAGTTGGATCCTGTTGTCCTGATATGAGCTAATGGATTGTGGGATTCCATATTGTACCCAAAATCATTCAAAGAAGAGTTTGGCGGTGGATTCTCCTGTGATACTCTTCTTGTAGACTGCCAAAATGGCCATCTTGGAGAATCTGTCAATGTAAATGAAAAAAAAATTGTTGCCATGCTTGGTAGAAGGAAGGCTCGACATGTAATCCATGGACATGGATTCCCAGGGCCAACTAGGAGTAGGTAGAGGAGTATACAGGCCTTGATTCTTTATTGTAGGTCTGGAAATAGTGCATGTAGTGTAGGATTTGATGTACTTCCCAACATCCTGCCGAAGGTTTGGCCAATAAAAATACTTTTCATCACTGCCACTGTATTTTCTATGCTTAAATTTCTATAAAATCGACTATCGTGTGCCTCCCAAATCATCGTGCTCTCGTTTGAAGGAACACAAAGGCATCCTAGCTTTCATAATAGTGCACAATAGAGGTGAAATTATGGAACTTGCTTACTTTCCAGGATCATCTGATATGTGGTGCCAAATTCTAGATCACTCTTTTAAATTTGTGGCCAGTCCAAAGTCTCATGTCCACAAGAGTCAAGCATAGCGGTCAGCATGATGACCAACAGTCGGTTGGGGTAGTCTGCAAAATTATTGGTGTTGTGCTTCTTGTACTTAATTTACAAATGGAATTGTTGCAGGTACGTGGACCATTTATGATTCTGATCATTCTAAAACTTTCCTTGTGTCTGTATGAACTGTAGGGGTTGGTGGTTTATGTGGATGACCATTTCCTTTCCCATAATGTAATGCTTCCACTGTCAATAGGCATGCACAATGGAATACATCTATTTTTCATAGGTGGGATACTTTCATACTACGTATGAAAGTGTCTCAATGTGATATGCCACTACATTCCCATGTTGAGTAAGAACTATGCCAATAGCATAGTCAAAGGCATTTGTCTCAATCTCAAATGACTGTTGCAGGTCTAGTAATGTGAGCATCTGTGTGGAGAAGAGGCGATGCATCAACTCAGAAAACGCCTTCTGTTTGGATTTAGACCAAAATAACTCTACTTTCGCTTCGCCCTTGGTGACTTGACTCAAAGTCCAAGTGACATGAGAGAAACCCAACATGAACCTGTGATAGAAATTAGCGAGACCCAGAAAAGTTGAAGAGCTTTGTTAGAGTGGTTGGGGCTAGTCAATCCCGAATAACTTGTATCTTGGTTGGGTTGACATGCACACCCCGCTCATCAATGATGTACCCAAAATATACTTAAGTCATGCCAAAAGTGAATTTCTCCAAATTGGCACACAACTTGTGTTGTAACAGGTTTTGGAGGACCTGTCGAATATGGTGTAGGTGCTCTTTTCAACTATAGCTGAATATCAAGATGTCATCCAAATACACTACCACGAATGAGTTGGTGAAGGGCTACAAGATGTCTTCCATCATCCTCATGAACTTTTCAGGGGAATTTTTCAACCCAAAAGGCATGACCAACCATTCGAAAAGGCCCTCCTTGGATTTGAAGGTAGTCTTCCACACATAGGAGGGGTCTATTGGTACCTGGTGATAACTGGACTTCAATTCAATCTTGCTTAAATATTTGGCCCCCTTGAGATGGTCCATAAGGTCATCAATCCATGGGATTGGATACTTATTCTAGACAATGATCTTAGTCAGCGCCCGATAGTCAATACAAAGCCTCTAATTTATGTCCTTCTTATGTACCAACACGATTGGGATCCCATAGGGTGATGAACTCGACTTGATGTTCCCTTTCTACAATAAATTTTATATCTACCTCTTGATTTCATCGTTCTCCATAATAGAGCATCGCTAGATCATTCCATTAGGTAGTGGCACGCCCAGATCATATTGATGGAGTGCTTGACCTAACAATGCAGGGGTACCCCGATGGGTGAGGTGAAAATGTCCCTATACTCCCCACCACCTTGTCCATTTGCTGCTACCATGTAGAGGAGCCTTGCTTGGAGGTCGTGAATGTGGCCATAAAATTCTTCTTGCCCAGAGGGAAAATCACAAGGAATACAAAAATTATGGTATTTGAAATGATCTTACTATATTTCTTCACAGAGATCAAAGAAATCGTGATAGGCAGTACTACCTCCAGTATCCTGTACAACTTATTTCCCAAAGTAATAATCACAGTGTGAGGCCTAGACCCATACAATACATGACGCTTCCACAAGTATGGTTGGCCCAATAATACATCACAAACTTCAAGAGGAGAAACATCACACAATACCTCATCTGTGAAGGGATTGATTTTGTAGGGAAGGTGACATTGTCAGTTGATGTGGAGTTCTCATTCTTGGTGAAACCACATGATGGTGTATGACTACAGGTGTGGTGTGGTAGGCAGGCCCAAGCACTTCAAGACCTCTACTCAAATGAGGTCCTTTTGGCTCTCTCTATCGAAAATGAACTATAGTGGAGAACCATTCACCCACATATGTGAGTGGAAGAGATGCTCCCCCTCCTCCATATCTTCAGGCTCAATGTGATGGACCTCGGTGGTGGAAATGGTGGCACTGGGCTCTAAATCAATAATATGCTTCCCTTTTTCATTTCCCTTGTTAGGTTCTGACTCAAAGTCAGAATATGCATCTAACTATGAAGCCTTCATCTCGGCCACTAGTGACTACTTACCCTGACACTCACTTTTGCTCTGAGTGGGGCTCTTATGTAACTCCCACCATTTTACTATGTCCTTCTTTGTCTTTGTGGTGTTTTTTTATTTTATTTTGGATTTGGCGGGTTGTCCTGGGTCACCCTGCCTTGGTTTTTCCTTTGTTCTACGGTTTGGGGGGGCCTTTCCCTTGCTTCGGATTCACAGATTCAAAATCTCACTTCTTTTGTTTAAATTTCTACTCAATCTTAACAGTGTATCAATAGGCAGCACCAAGAGAGGAGATGCCCAGTAACTTCATATCAACTTGGATGTACTTGTGTAGACAGACACAGTACTTGAGTACCAGATGATACTTAGAATCCTTGATACATAACTTTGTGCGAAGGGTATGAAAAATATTTGTGAACTCCGACACGTCTTGGTCCCTTTCCTGCTGTAGCGTGGTACACTTTATGTATTTATCTTCATAGCTATCGAAAATATAATATTGCTCCTTGATGGCGTCTCTTAAATAATTCCAAGTGGGTGTGGTTGAAAATAGTGAGGATTCACCCTCATCCTTCTTCTCACAGTAGGTTTCCCACAAGTCCTTTATGTGGGGGACAACTTTGAGGAGTGAAAAAGTAATATTTTCCCTATTGGTAAAATCATGAACCAAAAAATATCTTTCTAACACATTTAACCATTTATATATGGAATATACATGTATTTTCTCTTCAAAAATGGGGATTTCAAAGTTGACTTGTACCTTAAAGGAAGTAGCTCCCCCGTATTTGTTGCTAGATGAATATGTATCGTCTGTGGGTAGTTGCCGAAGGATTCGAGAAAAGTTGTCCATCATTGTGTTACTTTGTCAACTGAGGACTTCTTCGAGAAATATTTTGAAAGGATCTCCTACTCCCTCATCTTTATTTTCTTCTACCATGGGAGGTCATCGAGGTTTTCATGGTTGGTCTTGCAATGGTTCAAATAATTTGAGCCTTAGCTCCTTATACCCCAACCTCGTTGGGGACATGTAAATAAAAAAAGAGAAAGAGAAGACCACTCTGATACCATTGATCCAAACTTAAGCAGGAATGCAACAGAATATAGATATAAACATAAACACAAATATGAAACATAAATAAATTTTCATTTCATTAATATCAAAGAATTGTAATATGCTTACATACAGAATGGAAATAAACTAGCTCATACGATGGTAGATTATCTCTAAGAAGAGATGTGGTGTAAACATGCCTCTAAACGATGTTACAATGAGGCTCAATGGAATTTTCATCATTTAACATTAAAGGGAAACCCTAAACAATAAAAAACCTAACCCTAGGATATGGAACACCAAGATTTTGTGGGCTCTATTGGGGTTAGTTGGGCAGCCAAATTCCCAAGGTCATAACTTGGTCATATGATCTTTGTTTTCCGCATACAATACCTCATTAGAAATATCTCTCTGAGTACTAAAATATTTGCAACATTCCCATACTTATGATTACGAGCCTTCTATGGACCTAAAAAAAATCTGTTTAGAGGGTGAAAACAACTTCGGAAGTTCAAGACCTAAAAAAATTCCTAAAAATAGTAAATTGTGATATAAACAAGGAAACTGATGAAACTGACTGGAGGTCCAGGTGGAATAGGAGGGTGGCCACCGATATCCACCTAGATCAACTTTATTTCCTTCCATCAACATTTGGTATGTGTTATTGAATTAAAATTCATTGTTATATAAGTGTGGCCACCCAAAGGTCTCATGCCCACAAGAGTTAAAAACTATGGTTAGCACCACAATTGGTGGTTGACTGAGGAAATTTGCAACATGATTAGTACTACCTTTCTTGTATTTGTTGTTCAAATGGAATTGTTGCAAGTGTGTGGGACCATTTTTTATGGTGTTCATTCTATAGCATTCCTTGTGTATGCATAAAATGAAAATTTTTGTGATCAGTGTGGATGATTGTCTCCTTCCCTAGAATATAATGCTTCCATTATCAATATATTTGCATGATGAAGTACATATCCTTATCATAGATTGGGTACCTCTAGAAAATTGCATAGATTGTTTCACTATGATAGGCCACCGAATATCCTTGTTGAGTGAGGACTACACCAATAACATAGTCAGAGGCATCTATCTTAATCTTAAATGGATGATGTTGGCCTAGAAGGGTGAGATATGGTTTAGAGAAAAGGTGTTGTTTCAGATCCTCTAATTCCTTCTATTGAAACTAAGAATAGAAAAACTTTGCTTTTAATCCTCCCTTGGTCACTTGACTCAAAGTTCAGGCAATATAAGAGAACACCAACATGAATCTTTGATAGAAGTCAGCAAAGCCCAAGAAGCTACAAAATAATGTTATAGTTGTTAGGGCTAAATGATATCGAATGACTTGGATCTTGGTCGGGTCCACATGAACCCCATGCTCATCCATAACGTATCCCAACTATTGAATCATCTATATGAAAAATGAGCATTTCCCTAAATTGGCATACAACTTGTGTTTCCACAAGGTGCTCAAGACCTATTGAATGTGTTGCAAATGTAATACCCAAGTTCTACTAAATATGAGGATGGAATCCAAGCATAAAACCACAAAATATTTTGTGAACAACTATAGGATATCATCCATTATCCTCATGAATATTGTTGGGGAATTATTCAAGCTAAAGGGCATGATAAACCACTCGAAAAAGGCCTTCTTTAGATTTGAATATTGACTTCCACACATCAATTTGTTCAATTGGAACATGATGGTACCTTGAATTCATATAAATCTTACTAAATAACTTGGCACTCTTAAGATAGTCAAGAAGAGTTTCAATCTTGGGGATTGAGTATCTGTTCTTGACAATGATTTTGTTCATGGATTGATAATAAATACATAATATCCATGTCCCGTACTTATTTTACACCAATACAATTGAAATCTCGCAAGTTGAAGAGATCCATCGAATGTGGCCCTTTTGGATGAGCTCATGAATCTACATTTTATTTTCTCATTCTCCAAGAGAGAGTGTTTATATATTGGGCCATTATGCAAAGGAGCATTAGGTATCAAGTCAATAGAGTTTTTTACCTGGAAATGTAGGGGAACCCCCAAAGGTGGAGTGAAGATATCATTGTATGTCTCTACAATCTTGTCATCTTTTGTATATTATGTAATGAGGCCTTCTGTAGAGGTTGTAGTGGTTGTAGTGACCTTCATTTCACCTTTTTACCTAATCATGAAGAGAACAAACTTTGCAATCTAAAAAAAAATTTGTTGGCATTGTTTTGCATAAATCAATGAAATTATAGTAGTTGGGACTACCTTTGGTATCCCATAGGGCTAACATTTTGAGAGTAAAAATTAGACAATGAAGACAATGCTTATAAACAATATGATTTTTCCACATATAAGGTTTTCTTACAATAACATCACAAACTTCAAGTGGGGTAACATTATATAGAACCTAATATTTTAAGGGCTTCATGTCGTAGGATAGATGACACTATTGGCTAACACAAATGTCTCATCCATGGCTCAACCAACCAATAGTGTATGGTTGGTGGTGTGGAACTATCAACAAATTTATTCTCTTAATGACATTAGTTGATATCATGTTCATTTGACTCTTTATATTAATTACGAAATGGAGTGGTGTCCCCTTCAACCACATTTGTGAGTGGAAGAGGTGCTCCCCATTTTCAAGTTCCTTTTCTTCATTTGATTGGATATTTATGTAGAAATTATACAACATGTATGTATATCTTGGATTCAATCTGATACAACAATGTACTAAAGTTAAATATCGAATCGCTTCTACAAATCAATTACGGAATTAAAAACATAATTTCCAATCACATGAAGCAAAGAAGAATAAATCGAGCCACAACACATATAATTTCCTGGGGAAAGCTTGCTGCTCAAAACCCCACTATCTTCTATTGTATATTCAACATGGAATCATGAAACAATTACATACAACTCTTCTCACAAGATCCCTCCTGTACTCATATAATTGTCTCACACTGTCACACATAAAACTGACCAATACTTAGCCAATTTACTGCCTCCAGACAGCCTGACTTTCTTGCGCAATCCTTGATGAATGCAATCCCTATTATTTAGGAATTTTTGCCTTCCTTTACTGCACAAGTATCATGGGAACTCCAATGGGTGTTTGGTTGCATGGGTGCAGCCCAATAATCCTGAAGCTAATATTCAACTTCCCGTTCACCTAGATCTCAACTGGGTCTCCACTAGATCTGACATGCATGCAACTAATAATAGTGAATCCTCAGTTGCATGTGAGATCACTAATTGTGAATTAATTAATATTTAATTCACTTGATCTCTCACTAGTGTATCTAACATTTACAACTAGCACAACTGAGTTTAACTCACTTAGCTAAGTTAAATTGTTTACAACCTGCATTAACTAATGCACCATTGCACCTCGAATTATGTTACAACTAGAATTACTCTGCATGCCTCACCAACTACCTCTAACTCTAAATTCATGAGTTAACTGAGTTTATCATACTCATTTAACTATTACAATTTATTTTGAGACTAGATTACATTTTATTGTACATCTTAATTAAGGGATAACTAAAATAGACATGCACCAAGTTTAGCCCCGTGGGCCCACCCTAGTGTAGGTGCCGCATGCACTAGGCATGGGTGCGGAAATTTTATTGTTGAATTTCAACACTCCCTCTCAAAAAAGAAAGGGATTATCCTTCACCTCGATCCTGTCTCTATGGTATTCGAATTTTCTCCTGGTGAGTGCCTTCGTCAGAATATCTGCATCCTGATCTTCCATGGGAATGTACTGAAGAAAAATTATTCTTCTTTGCACACAATCTCTAAGATAATGGTACCATATATCTATGTGCCTGGACCTATCATAAAACACATGATTAATTGAGAGTTTAACGCAACTCTGATTATCACAATGTATCACTGTCGGATCCATCTAAGAACCAAACAAAACAGCCAATATCTTTCTCATCCAGATAGCCTCACATGCAGCTTGAATTGTTGCCATGTACTCTTCTTTGCTTAAATGAGTGCTACAGATCACTGCTTCTTGCTGTACCAAGAAAATTTTGTCGATCCTATGCTGAAGATCCCTCCTGATGTGCTCTTTTTGTCTAATGGACTACCCTCCCAATATGCATTCGTGAAGCCTTGAATCTTCACTCCATTTGTCTGTTTGCACCATAGAAAATAATCTAATGTGCCCCTCAAGTATCTCAAGACATGCTTCCCTGCCTACCAAAAGAGGTTTTTAGGCTTAACCATAGCTTGACTCAGCTAGTTAACTGTGTAGAAAATGTTTGGTCTGGTGTTCACTAGATACATTAGTGAACCAACTAACTACCTGTAGACAATAGCATCCACTGCCTCTCTCAAAATAGCATCCTCTTTCCTCCAATTTCCTGGAAGAGGAATATCCTTTGGTTTTCATCTCTCCATGTGAAACTTACCTAGTATCTCTTTCGCGTACTTGCCTTGAGAAAAAAAAAATTCACCATCACGTTGCGATATTTCCAATCCAAGGAAATAATGAAGGAGCCCCATTTCCTTCATTTCGAACCCCCTTGCAAGATCCTCCTTGCATGAGTGTATCAATTTCTCATCACCAGTAAAAATTAGATCATCAACATAAAGAAAAATAATCAATAACTTACCCTCAACCACAATATGGTACAGGTTTGCATCTGCTTCACTTTTGGTGAATCCTAGTCTGGTGAAATAGTTGTCAATCCGAGTGTACCAAGCACAAGGTGCTTGCTTCAGCCCATACAGTGCTCTCTTGAGTCGACACACATGTGACTCACTGTTGAAGATCTCAAAACCTTTAGGTTTCTCTATGTACACTTCTTCCTCAATGATCCCATTGAGAAACACAGTTTTCACATCCATCTGATGAATGTGCCAGCCCATCTGCATTGAGAGTGCAAGGATGGATCTAATGGAAGAGTACCTTGCAACAGGTGCAAAAGTCTCATCATAATTGATCCCCTTGATATGTGAGAATCCTCGGGCCACAAATCTAGCCTTGTATTTCTCCACACTCCCATCAGCAGCTTGCTTAACCTTGTAGATCCATCTTGATCCAATCACTAATTTGTCGACCAGTCTTGGGACAATCTCCCATGCACTATTCTTGACGATGGAGTCATACTCCTCCACCATTGCATTAACCCAACTTGGTTGTTGCAATTCTTCTTGAAATGGCCTAGGAGGATCTTGTTCAGTACAAATCGACAGAGATTCAGTTTGTCCGATGTCTGGTTCAATCTTCATATTGTTAGTTTCATCAGTGAAGAAGTCCTCAAGTTGATCATGGTTCAACATGTATTGATGTCATGGTTATGTGGTTCGAATTTGGTGTCCTTATGATGTAATAGTGATGTGGTCCTAGATTTAGACTTAAGACTAAGTGCCTAAACTATGGTGTAAAAACAATGTAATGTCATAGCTCTAAGCCTAAGTTCTAAGGCTAAGACATAAAGATGACAAAAACTTAGTCTAAGTCCTCACATCTAAGACCTAACACTAAAAACTAAACCTATGTTAAAACCTAGCACATTAAACAAAGGTGTTAAACCTAGTGCTAAAACCCTTTCGTGCCTAAACTATATAACAAACCCAAAACAAATAATAATACAGTCTATCCGCATCAGTTGACTACATTGAAAGATGTGTGGTGGCACGTGATCGGGTAAACTGCAGGTAGTTAACTACCAGTCCAAAACCACGGCTTATAAAACCTCGTCAAAACCGCATACATGTGATAAGGTTTTAAACCGCGAGAGTTAACTGTGGCGGGGTTAACACTAATAATAACCGCAGAGATCCATTCCGCCTATTCACATGATTAGTTGTTACAACTTCCCGCGTGGTTAGGCTAATCTTCGGGATAAAGGCCTATCCTAAAGTTTATTTTTGGATTTTTGAAATTAATTTGTGCTAAGGTTGTTTAATACCTTATCCCTAATCTTCTAGGTGTCACTAAAAGATAGAATAGAACCCTTTTTCCATGATTTTCTCAGCCAAATGCTTTATTTGGCTTTCAGTGGTTCGAGACAAACATTATAAAAACCATGAAATTTTCATTGATGGATAGACATTGAGAGTTTGGAGTTCAGATTCAAAGTGATAGAGGCAATTTTGTTTTCAACATAGCTCGACCTTCCGAAGGTGGAATTGAGCGCAGAGATAGGTGTTGGAAAGTTGAGAGAGATATATTCCTGTTGTCAGTGACCAAAATTTCCTGTGAGCATGATCAGTCTGGTGTTTTTTCTATGTAAATACTTCCTTAGATCAATCCTAATAAAGCAAACACCCATCTTGAAAGCGGACCCGGAGATGTAGTCCACCAGGGACGAACTCCATAATCAATGTTTGTTGTTTCTTCTCTCTTTTATTTTTTGTGTTTTCATTCTTAATTTGCTGTTGGTTTAATTCATAAATGATTTCCTTTAGTCTTCCATTTTAAAGCATTCATCAGTTAACGATCAATTCACTTAATGGAAAACTAATCAAACTCTCTTAGCACATAATTGATCACATTCAGATCATATATTTTGGTATCAGAGCAGGTTGTGCTTTGTAGTCTTTTTGCTAGTGGATGTTAACTAGGTTGGGATTGCAATGTGGAGAAGGAAATCTCGAGGAGTTCGATCTAGATATTGGAAAGCAGATATGGATGAGAGTCAAATTCAGCAAATGTTTCCAAACATGCAGCAAATTTTGGGATAAATATACGAAGATAAGAATTGAGAGATGTAATTTCTTCGTCGAAGGCATAAAAGAAGGACAAGGGTAAAGGAAAAGCAGATAAACCTCCTTCTCCTCCATCATCTCCACCATCATATTCTTCTTCTTCTTCTTCTAGTTCTGAATCTAAAAAAGAAAAGAAACCTCAGAAATATCTTTTGAAACTTGATGTAAAGTTTGATTTACCTGTTATGATGGCGAAATGAAAGTAGAGAAACTAGATAATTGAATTATACAGTTAGAAGTGTATTGTCGAATTCAAAACATTTTTGATGATAAGACAAATATTCAGTTAGCTACTCTTAGAATGGGGGGAACTGCTTTAATCTGGTGGGAGAGTAAAACACAGATAGATTTAAATCATAAAGGTAGAATCATCTCCTCATGGTCTAAGTTTTTGAAAGCTCTAAAGAAATAATTTTATCCGTTGGGTTACACACAACAAGTTGTTATTGATTGGTAGCATTTGCGACAAGGTAAGACCCCATCTTAATTCCTGAATTGGGAGAAGAAAGCATTGGCACTTGGTATTTAACTTGGATACATGAGAAAATTTAAAATGATGGGTTATTATTTACAATACATTATTGATGATCCCTAATGACTTTGATGAAGTATGTGTTGAAGCCATACATGTTGAATCAGGTGGCGAGGCCATTCAAGTTTTCACCAAATACATCCAAACGGTTAGATCTAAAACATTGAAAAAAGATAGTTCAAAAGGACCTAAGGCATTTCTGATGAAGGAGGGTGAAAGACCCTAGGTACTCGCACTTGGAAGGATCGGGCATGATGAAGCTAGATGTTGGAAGCTTCACCCAGAACTCAAGCCAAATAAGTTCCAAAATAAGAAAGGTGAAAAGAAGGCTGATACAACAATCCAACAAGACTTGGACTCCGATTCAGGTGATGAAGGGAAAATCACCACAATGGTTATGACAGGTAAAAATTCTGATACTAGTTCAAGTTCAAGTACTTCTGCTTCTTCAAAAATTAATCACCTGGATGAAGATAAAAGAATTGAGTTATTTCATATAAGGGTAACTTCTAAGCACACCAAAATAGATACATTGTTTGACACATGGTCACAGGAAAATTTGATATCTGAATCATTGGTTAAGAAATTGGGTTTAAAAACACATAATCATCCAAAACCATATCCATTACG
Organism: Pinus albicaulis; assembly: GCA_034641835.2. Lineage (NCBI taxonomy): Eukaryota > Viridiplantae > Streptophyta > Pinopsida > Pinales > Pinaceae > Pinus > Pinus albicaulis. Next base: position 76,865 of record JAXQQM020075096.1, read on the forward strand.
TTGGTTAAAGGAACATACTCAGATTTATGTTTCCAAGCAGTGTCAATAAAAATTTTCCATCATAGCTAATTACATTGTTGAAGTGGATTTAGATGTGATATCATTAGACATTTGTGGAATAGTGCTAGGAAGTTCGTATCTCTATGATCGTGATGCAGTATTTCATAGGAAAGAGCATAAGTATCATCTTAAGAAAGATGGAATTGAATACATTGTTCGAGCACATAAAATCAAAACTCACTTGGATTTAGTTAAGGCTAATCAAATGAAGCACTTAATAAGTTAAATTAAGAGATATATACTCATGTTTGTAAAAGAACAACATAAGGATCTTAATGATGTTTTTTCAGGTTGTGAAACTCAGTTTAAAGATAGTTTGGTTAAAGTGGTAGGTTCATTTCAAATTCTATCTAAAGAACCAAACCATCTACTTCATAAATGAGAAATGCAACATGAGAAACAGTTGATGTCTATTTCCCCTCTTCCTAATAATGGAATATATCACAAGTCAATTATAGAGAATGAAGAAATAAAGCAACAAATCCAAGGGATGGTTGGAAAAGAATCCATGCGACCCAGTTCATCTCCATGTGGCTCACCCATAATTTTCGTTCCTAAGCAAAACAGGACATGGGGAATGCGTGTCAATTTTAAAGTTTTTGATTCATTTAAGCAGAAAAATTTCACAGCATTATTAGATCATCAACAACCATTTGAAGTTAAAAAATATGCTAGTGGTTATGCAATGGAAATAGTGATTCACACAAATCATCAGTCGCTTCAACACCTTCAGTCACATACTAAGTTGCAAAAATCTTGCCACTACAGATGGATGGGATTTCTTCAGCAAATTTGCTTAGTAATTAAGGACAAGAAAGGTGTAACAGGTAAAGTAGTTGATATTCTATCTAGACCCTCTTTGAATGCTTCAGTAGTACTGCAGAATAGTTCTTTGAAACATGAAAGTTATGTAGAACAGTGTAGTATTGATGATGTTTTCGAAGATATTTATGAATCACTAATTCATGATACTCAGATAGAAGAAGTCAATTAGCATATTCATGACAGGTTGTTATATCCTCTAGGTAATATGTGTATACCACGAACAGAAAGAGTGCAGGTTATTTGAGAAGCTCATCCTTCTCGGATTGTAGGACATTTTGGCGTAAGCAAGACTATGGCGCAAATTCAAAGGTATTGTTACTGGCCTCATATGTATGAAACAATTTCAAAGTACATTAAGGGATGTGTGATGTGTTCGAAAATAAAGCCAAGCAATCGAAATATTGGTTTGTACATGCCACTTCCAGTTCCTTTGCAACCATGGGACAGCATGGATTTCGTTGAAGGACAGACATAAATGGTGAACAGGACCGGGATGCATATTCTTCAAGGTTACTGCAGTAAACATCCTAAGTTGTGGGATGAATCTTTACCTTATGTGCATCATGCTTACAATCAAGCCTTACATTCTTCTCTAAATGTGCCATGACAAGCATCGAGTCAAGACAAGTACAAATTGCACCACGACAAGCATTGAGTCGATTATCATTTTCAGGTCGGCAATCAGGCTTGGTTGTATATTAGCAAAGACAGGTTGAAAGGAGAAGGTAAGAAATTAAAATCTATCAAGTATGGTCCTTTCAAGATTCTTGAGAATATCGGAAATAATGCATTTTGATTAGATTTACCACCTTACATGTGTATTTATTCAGTTGTGAATGTAGAAAATCTGAATTTGTATGAACCTTCAATGATCATTGATCCCGAGGAAGATATATAGATTCCTACTATTGATGATTTATCACCTGAGTATATGAATGAGTTGTAGGAAGATACCATCTTGGACAAGCAAGTTCGTACTTCCAGATGAGGAGATGTGGAATATCTTTGAGTGGGACTCAAGGGCATGGATCAGAGCAAGGCGAGATGGATAGAGATCGGAAAAGTGAGGGAGCTGTAACCTCACCTGATATCTGTTTAAAATCAAAATTTGGTGGTCCAAAAGCTCTCAAGTGGAGAGGATTGATCCAGGAGGATCTTGTTCAGTACAGATCGACAGAGCTGCAATTTTTCCGATGTCTGGTTCAATCTTCATACCTTCAGTTTCACCAATGAATAAGTTCTCAAGTTGATCATGGTTTAGTATGTATTGATTTCATGGTTATGTGGTTTGAATTTGGTGTTGTGATGATGTAATAGTGATGTGGTCCTATATCTAGACTTAAGACTAACCGCCTAAACTATGGTGTAAAAAAAATGTAATGTCATAGCTCTAAGGCTAAGACATAAAAATGAAAAAAATATAGTCTAAGTCCTGTTGTAGCCCCTACAACACCCTCCAAAAAATACAAAAAAAGATAATAACACACACTTCTAAATTTTTTGGAGCCTCTTTGAAACTGGAAGAAGAAGCTAAGTAAAGTTTTTAAGAGCAAGTCGCTAAGTCGTGAATCCATGATTTTGCGACCCATGCGACCCATGCGACTCTGCGACCCTAGGGTCACCAGGTCGCCAGGTCGCAAGAGTCGGAAGTCAGTAATTTTGCGACCTTGCGACCCAGCGACCTTAAGGTCGCGAGGTCGCAAGGTCGCAAAATTAAGTAATTAGGGAATTGGCGACTCAGTGACCTAGCGACCCAGCGACCTAAAGGTCGCGAGGTCGCGAGGTCGCAACTTATCAACTTGCGACCTCATTTAGTGCTCGCACGTGCGACTCCTTTTTATAAGGGCGGGTCGCTAGGTCGCATTTGTGACTTGCGGCGAAAATCCTGGAATTGCTCTGACAGGTCGACTGGCACGTTTTCTTCCGGGTAAGTTGCCATTTCCTCCCTGGGTTTCCTTCACGAGCATTTCTTGCCAATTTTTGGGCCTCCCCATGGTATTAATTGCTTGCTGGTAAGGATGTAGGGTTTTTCTGTTGAGTTTTATTGTTGTTTTGATTCTCATAAACCCCAAGGTCACCTTTGTCTTGCCCAGATCCTCATGGCTATGCCCTATCTCCAGTTTAGACCCTTTCCAACCGCGTATATTTCCTGTTAGGGAGAGATTATCCGCAAAACCACGCGCGTTCGAAACCCCCCGGCAGGCCCAAGTGCGACCTGTGACCCAACGACCCGGTCGCAAGGTCGCGAAGTCGCGCGATCTTCTGTTAGCGACTCTGCGACCCCGCGACCTAGTCGCAAGGTCGCGAGGTCGCATGTGAGTTCTTTTGTTAATCAGCCACCCTGCGACCCCAAGAGAACAGTTAATAAAATTCTGCATGTGTAGACTGCATTTAGCCGTTATCATCATGTCTTTCTCATCCTGGGATTCTTTCCTGAATGCAACAGGTGAATTTGGAGCAGACACGATACCGGTTCTCTCCGACTCCAGCAACATGGCACCCCGGGTATCTCGAAAGAAAGGTAGGCAGGTGGTGGAAGTAGAGTCAGACACAGACATACAAACATCTCCTCCACCAATATACAGAGACACTCTTTGCACCTTCGCAAAGGAGGACAGCCTTAGGTGGTATGAAGTATACCGCGAGTTCGCCATACCAGAAGATGAGTTTCCAGAAGATCTCCCGGACCGGGAAGTATACCTGAAGGTCAAGAAATCCAAATTGCACCTAGCAGGGTCACATCCCGCCATCTTTCCGTGTCCAGAAATGTTAGACTCGGGATTCCCGATATACAAAGGTACTCGATCCCAAGAATTTTGCGATCCGAGATAGTGGAAGAGCAAAAGCTGTAAATATCTTGAGCTCTAAAAGACAGTCGATTACCTGGCCACCGTTAACCAAGAGGTAAATTTTACCCCGAGATGGTTTAAATGGTTACCGAATGGTATAATCATCTTAAAATGTGACTCGAGTATCGTACAAATTTAAAGTCAAGAAAGACCAGGAGTACCCTGTGTCACTCCGAGGAAAGCAGAGCAATAGCACGCCAGGCCGTGCAGAAAGGCACGGACGTTCTGGACGCTCACTCACTTTCAACTATATTGGCAAACTATTATGAAGCATGAATTTTATCAAAAGTCTATCTAATTAACAGTATATTAATGTATTTTTTAAGGAGGTACCGTCTTCATGCCTAGTCTCGCATGAGGAAACGTCAAGCGACTTACATGGCTTTAGGTATTTATTAGATGATGTCTGTGCCCAGCTGCATGTTGAGGGATGGCCACATAACTGGGACTCCGAACAGACCCGGGCAATCCATTTGCAGACCAAGGTATTCTGGGAATCCAGGTACAAGTCAGACATCGAGCAAATCTCTCATATATTCATTCCCGCCCTTTACGGGAAACTATTTGGTCAAGACACCCCCGCATGTCTTGGCGAGCAATGGAGACACTAGGTCAGGTGGCACACTGGTTTCCATTTGCTGAATTCACGATCATCCGAGTATTTGGCTCATTCAAAGCACCACATGCTCTGCCTAAGTTCATTACCGATAAGGTGCTCATGCAGGAGGTATGTTCCCAGATGACCTCGGGCTTCTCCAATGTCCTTTCCAAAGGGAAGAAGAAACCTTGGCCCGCTCTACCCCTCACCATTGGTGCTTATACAGTCAAGGACTTCAGAGAAGTAGGGCGTGAAGGGGAAGAGATAAAAGGTTACCACTTTAGAAATCTGGATTGCCGAACTTATGACCCAGTCAGGATAGTTCCTGAGCATTGTAAAAGGGCCAATTTTAAATGGAGTTATCAGCATGTCGAGCGCCCGGCAGAGGACGAAAAAAGGAACTGGTACAACACAGACAGGCAGCTAGCTCCGGGGATCGACTCGGACCGAGAAGAAGAGGATCACCAGAATTTAGAAGATAGGAGCTATAAACTAGGAGGCTCTTCTTCCTCCAAAGATAAGAGAACACGGACCAGTACAGGGCCTGACACCTCGGATCAACAAAGGGCAGCAGAAGCCCAAGCCAAGAAGGAAGAGGAAAAGAAAATGAAGGAGGATGAAGAGAAACGTAAGAAAGATGCCAGGACAGAGCGGAAAAAGAAACAGGCTGAGGAAAAGGAGGCACAGGCGGCGGCGGAACAAGCACTTAAGGAAGAACTCGACAAAGTCGATCGTCAAAAGAAGGCAGAACAAGCCGCCGCGGCAGAGCGAAAGAGAAAGCTGAAAAGGAAGCAGAGGCAGAGACAGAACGCAGGAAGAAGGAGGAACACGACAAGGCGGAAGCCGAGCGCCGGCAAAAGGAGAAAGAAAAGGGTCAAAGGCAGGATGAGGAGGACGAGCTAATAGACGACATTGACATATCTCCCCTGGAGATTCCTCCAGGTGGCGCGAAAAGTACCCTCAATGTTGATGATTTTCCCGGGGAGCAAGAAGAAGAAGTCTTCGACCTGACCAGATTGACATTTGACCAATTCTCTTTCAAAATTCGGCAAGAGAAAAGGAAATCCTTGGCACAAAGCCATCCCGCCATATCTACGGTCGCCACTGGAAAGGACATAGTCCCAGATACAAGGACTAACCCTGTAATGATAGCGTCAGCAGGCACCTCTTTTGCCGCGGCCACGGAGGAAAATGTCACTAGAATGAGCAGGGAGATTATTTCCCTACAGAACAGGCTAAAAGCAGCGGAGCAGGAGAAATCAAGACTATAGAGTGAGATGCTACAGCTCCAAAATAAGCCCGCCCAAGTGAATGAGGTCCCACTGGCGGTCAGGAAAGAGTGTGATGTGTTGGAAATGACCATGAGGCAAGTATATAAGGAAATGCTCACCCTAAAACAAACAGTGGCCCCGTTGGCAGAGGCACGAGAGGAAACCAAACAGAAGCATGAGCAGCTCAGTGAATCCTCGGTAGCTTTGGACAAAATGATAAACTGGACAGCGCAGTATCAGCAAGCTCCCGAACATGTGCCTAGGAAGGATTGGAGTCACACACAAGACGCCAAAGTACAAATTCGGATGAATATGGAGTCCAAAGACAAGCTGGCCAAAGATTTGGACAAAGTGATGTCTGCATATAATCACCTGATCAGTGGTATTGACTCCATGAACGCTCTTCATCACATTCCGTCGTTAGGGGCACTGGATGAAACTAAAGACTGGGAGCAGGTAGAGCAGGAAATTCAGTCTTTTCTGCAACCCGTGCGACAAGCTGCTGCCGCACCAGAATTTGAGGCATGACAAGAGAACCTCAATCGGTTGCTTGTCACTCCAGTACAAATCTATAACAAGCTTGCCTCCCTCTCAATCCAGATCTCTCAGGAGAAGGAGACTCTGATACCGAATGCCCTGGAATGTATGCATCGAATAAAAGAGGAAACCCCTCTTGTCGCCCCCATAGCAGCAGATTACCAAACCTGGCGAGATTTCCTCAAGGGCAAGAAAGTTGACGCTCCAGAAACCTAAAACACACAACCACCTCCATAGCCAAGCTTTTTCAGGCGCAAGTCGCGACCGTCCCCAGGTTGCAAGTCGCGACCGTCCCCAGGTCGCAGGTCGCACCGGCACCCAGGTCGCAGGTCGCACCGACACCCAAGTCGCAGGTCGCATGTTCGGCAAAGGTCGCAGGGAAGCTGAACCGTCGGGAAGTTGAAGCGTCGGAAAGCCTAAAGGGCGTTTCTTGAATCTATAAATACCCCTGCGGGGCACATAACCAGGGGCTCCTCTTTTTTGGACTAAAAGGCGATATTGCATTGTAATTGAAGAATCATACTCTTGACATATGTAATACAATACGTGTTAAAACCCCTTTGATTGGATGATGTGCTTAGCTGTGACAACACTGTGTGTATTCTGCGTACAGTTTCAGAATATCGTTTGATTAATGAATCTGTGTTATTAATAGTATCGTTCATGCACCATAGCTATTTGTGATTGTGTTGATGATGCTCAAGTTTACTTTTTACTCTTATGATGAATGTTAATGAACTGTTTTATTAGCATTTCGTTATATCTTTCGGGAAGTTAAGGGATATTCTTGCCATAAAGAACTGTTTCTTTGGTGGTCAGATTATCTTGCATGCATACCCCATAGATGTGTTGCTAACAACACTTCCTGGGTATATGCATTTTGTCTATTACCTTGCTACGCACAGTGTCATATATTGGTTTGATACATCAGTCATGTATTATGTATCATGTGAATAAGTGTATGTTTGCAGTTTCAATCAGGTTGCTCGAGACCGAAGAGAAAGTCATTTAAGTGGTAGCCGGACCCACACCCCGGACGGGATCCCTACTCCAAAGGGTTCAAAGTCTAATTGGGACTTTCTACCGGGGAGATCCCCTACTGTTGGCCGGACATATTTTCCCGTCAACAGATTTGGCGCTAGAAGGAGGGCCATGGCATCCTCCCAGCATACGACCGACATTCCGTCACAAACTCCCCACCGGGAGGTCATAAATAACGAACCTCCTCTTCCCCCCTTGGAGGATATTCCAAGGGAGGAGGCTCGATACTTTTAAATTACTAATGAACAGTTGAGATCCTTACGCCCAGTTGCCCGTAATCTCGTCAGGGATTTACGATATGCCCCCATCATGGAATTTCTAGCTCACACTAGGACCCCTACTGAGAACATCACTCGTAATGGTGTGTTGGTCAGCACCATACCTGAACTTGTGAACTCCATGATTGAAGACCTCGGGCGGGCTGTCCAGGAGAATGACCCCATTCTCCAAGATAGTGAAGGTTTCCCTGATACTGAACCTTTCCCCGAACCTCAGCCTGACTTACATCAGTGGAACAACAACCAAGTGTATGACCCACGAGAAGAAGGAGAGGGGGGTCGAAGAAACGAGAGAGAAGGTAACACAGCCCGAAGAAATACAAGGGAAGGCAATAGGCCCCGAAGAAATGAAGGTGGGGTTAACAGGGGTCACGGACGTGGAGGTAGAGGAGATATGGTCCACGGCCGGAGACATCACACCAACCATCATCACCACCAAAACCAAAATAGACCCCCTCTCCACAACTGGGAGTACCTTAGAAACATGAATAACCGAGAAAGACACCGAGATGAGCACTCTCGCCATCAGGACGGAGAATCAGTGTCAGGGACGGGAAGTGAATCCGAGGCCGAAACTCGATATCATCAGCACCCCAGGAGGGTGCAGCCCCTAGCATGGATGGCTCAATCCCCATTGGCTCTTTTAGGTTCTCTCCATGATATGCCTAGACACCCGGAGAAGCATCTTCCTAAGTTTGATCCTGAGAAAGGTACCTTAGCGGAAGATCATATTAGTAGTTTCTATCTGTCCCTACAAATCATGAGAGTTCAGTCCGATGATGTTGCATGTCGACTGTTCCCACACACTCTTGTAAACCTTGCAGCCACCTGGTACCGTTCCCTACCCAGTGCTTCTATTACTTCATGGGACCAGTTCCTTCGCGTGTTCCTGCAAAAGTTTACAGAGGATAAAACACCCTCTATGCTCCTCACAGATTTAAGCACCATCAAGTGTCACAGAAAAGAGAAGGTTAAAGACTTTAACCAACGCTTCACCACAATATTGCAAAAATTTCTTCCAAACTTAGCACTGGACGATTCTATCACCATCGACTACTATACTAAAGCTCTCCCTAGGGATATTGCCGTTTTCGTCAAACGTGAGGCCCGCGCTACCCTTACAGCAAATTACGCTGCTGCTCTCGCGGTAGAGAAGGACATGTTGTCGATAGGAGTCATGGACCACGAGGGAAAGGATGATCACAAACCAATCAATAAAAAATGTCACTCTTCCACCCCTAACAGAGAGAAAGAAACTTTTGATTTCGAGAGTATGGCCAAGACCCTCAAACTACTAACGAATGAGGTCTCTGACTTAAAGAGAAAGGGCATTGAAACCTCAACTGCTACTAAACCCCCAAAACCCTTTTTCAAGAAAAGTAATCCCAACACTAGCAGACCTCCGTCAAACTCCAGCGCCGCTCTCAATGTGGAAGAGATAGGGAAAGACAATTTTTGCTCTTTTCACCAAGCTGCCCATTCTGAAAAAACGTGCCCGCAATGGATTGGCAGCATGACCGCGGTGGTTAACCAACTTTTGGATGACCAAACTCCAAGAAACCTGACAGAGGATGATGTTTCTGATCGAGATGAAGGTTCGCTCTTAGATGGGGAACCAGGAGCCTTTTTCCTCACTTTTGATATAATCCGCGGGGGGGGAGAGTTTTGTTCCCATCGATATCAACATGGCAGGCAGTCCCAAGGCTCAGCCCACTCGAAACTATAGTCTTAGAAGCAAAGGATCTGTCCCCGAACAATCGTATGAAGACAAGAAAAGGGATTTCCTGAGGAAAATTCTTCCCCCTGGAAACGAAGGACAAGCTACGCCGGAAAAGCCCACAAATAGTAACAGCAAAGCAAGTCACAAGACCAAGCTCCCGGTGGAATCCTCGAAAACCACTACCAAACCTAGTCCCCAAACCGATACTAGCTACAACATAGTGGAGGACATGAAAAAGACCAGAGCTAATATCTCACTATATGAGCTGGCCCGCATCACGAATCAAAAGGAACTTATTCTAAAAGCTTTCGCCAACAACCAAAATACGAAAATTGTCAGCAATACATCTGCACAAACCAGTCCAGATATCTAGTCTATAGTGAACGTTGTCAACACGAATTCGAGAGGATCCACCCCTCCCTTCCTCTTGTCTTTTGAGATGTTTAACTTCAACGTTCACAATTGTCTCGTTGACTCCGGTGCATCCACGAATGTCATGCCTCTATCTGTGTGCAAGAAACTCAACATCCTCCCAGAGAAAACTGACGCAAAAATCATCCAACTGGACAGATCACAAGTACCAGCCGTTGGAGAATTAAACAATGTCATCATTCGCCTCTCATCCGACTCTAGGGTCCACCAATGTATTGATATTGTGGTTGTTGACATCCCTGAAGCCTATGGTGTACTGCTTAGCAGGGATTGGTCTAGCAAGTTGCAAGGATACTTTGCCACGGATTGGTCCCACTTATGGCTACCTTACAAGGGGAGAAACAACCAAATCAGAGTCGAAAGTGAACCATACATGAAACACACTGTAACTGATTTGGATGCCACAAATGAACCCATCAGCTTTGCCCAGGAGGAACTCGGTATGTGTTTCCTGGAGTCCATTTTTGGATGTTATCGACCTCCTCAGTCTTCAGTAGGTTCTGAGGTCCAATCTGAAATGGCACTCGTCGCAGAGGAACAAGCCCAAACTATCTCACACCAAGCCGAAATTCCTCCGCAATCTACTACTCCCAAGGGCCCGGAAAGTGACATATGGACATTGTATTACGACGGTTCCAAAAATCTCGATGGTTCTGGCGCTGGCTGCGTTTTGCTTGATCCGCATAAGAAAAAATTCTTAGTCTCTTGTTGGCTGGAGTTCCAATGCACCAACAACACTGCTGAGTATGAGGCTTTGATCCTTGGGCTGAAAAAGGCGCTGGACTTGAAGGTAAAATGCTTACAGGTCATTGGAGACTCCGAGATTATCACTCGGCAGGTACGCAATACTATTCATTATTTATCTCCACATTTAAAGGCGTACCAGCAGGAGGTATGGCGATTAATTTCTGCTTTTGACGCTTTTGGAATTAAATCTGTTCTCAGAATGCATAATGCAGCGGCAGATACTCTAGCTAATGCTGCTGCCAGGTTTACCCCTCTGAGGGATGGTTTTTCTATTGAAGTTATGTACAAACCCTCCGTGCCAGACAATATCACTAACTTGCGCGTTTTCGATGATGATCAACAGGTGCTGGATTTTATGTGTAACTCGGAGATATTCAAAGACGCTGCTATAGATGAAGATGAGCACGACCAAGCTATGCAAAAGGAGTATGAGCAAGTCAAAGGAAACCCCATTCCTAAAGGGGTGGTATCACTTGAGAAGCTTTTCGATCTGCAAAATCATTTCCGTGGGCCCCCAAATGCCAAAGTACAGAGCTCTATCTTAGCCCATCGACAAGTGAACTTAGGATCAGAGGATAATCCTAAATTCGTCAACCTTGGGAAGGACTGCTCCCCCCAAGAGGCTCAGGATTTCACTCAGCTATTTCGCAAGTATCGTGATGTGTTCGCTTGGACATATGAGGACTTACGCACATACGATACTCGAATCATACAACATGTGATACCCATCAAAGAAAATGTAAAACTTTTCCAACAAAAGCTCAGGAAAGTACATCCTACGATGGAACCATTGATTCTGAAGGAACTCAAAAAAAATTTAGATGCATGCATTATCTTTAAAGTTCGCCATTCCACATGGGTGTCCAATTTGGTCCCAGTGCGGAAAAAGTCAGGTGAAATTCGCTTGTGTGTGGATTTCCGGAACTTAAACCGGGCCTCGAATAAAGATAATTACCCGGTACCCCCTATGGAGCAAATATTACAAGCAGTGTCCAGGTCAGAAATGTTCTCTTTATTGGACGGTTTCTCTGGCTACAATCAAGTATTGGTGGCTGAACCAGATAGGTTAAAGACTACCTTTCGGACTAAGTGGGGAACCTTCGCATACAGGCGTATGCCCTTTGGATTAATCAACGCAGGAGCAACTTTCCAAAGAGCTATGGATATAGCGTTCAGAGGTTTAATAGGCCAGAGTGTGGTGGTCTACTTGGATGACGTTACTGTGTTTTCTAAACATCGGGGGGATCATTTGCGTCACCTCAGACAGATCTTCGAAAGGTGCAGAAAATACGGTATCTCGCTCAACCCAAAGAAGAGTATTTTCGCCGTAGCAGAAGGAAATTTGCTAGGTCATATCATAACTAAGCAAGGTATTGTCGTTGACCCAGAACGTGCGAAAGCCATTGCCCAGATCCCTCCCCTCAGTAGTAAGAAAGCAATGCAATCCTTTTTGGGTAAGATCAATTTTGTACGTAAGTTTATATCAGATTTCGCCCAGATAGTGAAGCCACTGCAGGGAATGATAAAGAAAAATGCTACCTTCAAATGGAATCAACCTGAAAAGGAAGCGTTCGACCAGATCAAGAAAGCGATAGCCGAAGCACCTTCCCTCCAGAGCCTAGATTTCGGCAGAGATTTTAGCTTATATACTTTCGCTTCGGATTCGTCCCTGGCAGCCGTACTCACACAAAAGGACAGGAATAATGACGAGCGTCCCATTTCATTCATGAGCACCGGTTTGCAGGGAGCTGAACTAAATTATCCTGAAATCGAGAAACAGGCCTATGCGGTATATAAAGCGGTCAAACATTTCAGACCATACATCTTAAAAAACCATGTCACAGTTTACGTCCCCCACCCAGCTGTTTGCTCACTGTTCATGCAGCAGGAGCTGGGCGAGAGACGAGGGAACTGGGTTGCATGTATGCAAGAGTACGACTTAGAGTTTAAGCCAGCACGCACAGTTAAAGGGCAAGGTCTATGTCAAATGGCTGCAGAGGCCACAAGTTCCCAACAGAGTGAAGAAGATAATTGGGAGCAAGAAATTGAAATGTACCAAACTGACGTCATTCCTCAAATAAAGAACCCTTCTTGGTACTCGGATATTTCAGGATATTTAGCACACGGCGTGTTAGACCCAGTTCTAAATGCCCGGCAGAAACGCGCAATCAGACTCAAAGCTGCGTCTTACCAGATAATCCAAGGGAAGCTTTTTAAGAAACATTCCGACGGGGTCATGTTGCGCTGCCTAGAACATGATGAAGCTCAGAAAATATTAACCGAGCTGCACGATGGACCAGCAGGAGGTCATTTTTCCGGGGACACCATAGCTCATAAAATAATGCGAGCAGGTTATTATTGGCCGACCCTTTTCAGAGATGCCCACGCATATGTTCGGAAATGCATTCAATGCCAGAAATTCGCAAATCGAGAAGCACGTCCCGCCGCCCCTTTGTTGTCAGTAGCAGTAGAAGAACCGTTCCAACAATGGGGGCTGGACGTCATTGGTGAGATCTTTCCCCACTCTTCTAAGCAACACCGGTACATACTAATGGCTACTGATTATTTCACAAGGTGGGTTGAGGCAGTACCGTTACGCCAAATCAACGATCAGGAGGTAATGCAATTTGTCACTCATTCCATCATTACCAGGTTTGGCGTTCCAACTTCCTTGGTTTTTGATAATGCAACGTATTTTTCATCTTTTAAATTATATGATTTTGCTTTGGAAAATGGCATTGTTCTTAAACACTCTGCAAAATACTATCCCCAAGGAAATGGTCTAGCGGAGTCAACAAATAAAAATCTGATTCGCATCATTAAAAAGACCCTTCTGTCTCACCAACGCAACTGGCACAATGCCCTCCAAAATGCACTCTGGGCTGATCGCGTCACCCCTAAGTCCTCAATAGGCACCTCTCCATATTTTCTCGTGTATGGGAAAGAAGTTGTCCTCCCGCCCAATTTGTCTCTTCCCGCTCTGCAGTTATCTCAAGAGTGTCATGGTACCCCTTGCCCCACCTTGCAAACCCGCATTGACACCCTGTTGAAACTAGAGGAGGAAAGGCAGAAAACCCGGGAGAAATTCGCCATCCACCAGAGTCGGATCAAGAAATGGTTCGACAAAAAGTCTGCAGGAGATAAAAAATTTGAATTAGGAGATCTTGTCCTAAAGTGGGATAAAGCTCACGAAGAAAAGGGGAAACACGCCAAATTTCAGGCACTATGGATAGGTCCTTCTCAGGTTAAAGAAAAGGTGGGTACCCATACATTCCGATTGCAAACTCTGGAAGGAAAAGTCGAGGTCCTCCCGGTAAACGGGCATGACCTCAAACACTATTTTACTTGAGTAGCCCTCGGTGGGCTGTTTCTGCCCGTGTATTATAAGAGTCGTGTTTTTGTCCCTCTTGTCCTTGTTTAAAAAAAAAAAAAAGAAAAAAAAAAGTCTCTAAATCTATAAGGAAGACCTTGTCTAAGCCGCCTGCAACTGGCTCACTCCTTGATAGGTTCTATGCTGATGAAAAGCCTTTCCCGCAAAACACGGGGCAGTCAAAACTCGCTTGTAATGGGTACCAAGGGATAGTGCACGACCTTACTAGAGTCTTCAAGCATAAGGAACCACCTAACGGCTCTGAAAGGTGCAGGCAGAAAAGGCCTTACATAGCAGCAACCGGATCGTGAGGGAACAGGGCTAACTCAAGAGAATTTCAGGTCATCCGGGAAAAACCCAAGTCCTCATATAAGACCAGGAGCAACCTCTCTGCAAGCAAAATAAGTCGGGATCCCTCATCCGCCCATGCAAAATATGCCCATCTAAATAAGTGCCACAGGCACATTCTCAAATAAGTGCAATCGCACACAAATAAAGGGTAAAGGATTGAGAAATTCTTCCTGCGCAGAGAGGTGACGTGACGACTCCGCCGGGGTACTGACCAGGCTCGCTGGCAGCGGAGCAACATTCATGACTCCTTAGGCAGTGACTCCGCCGGGGCCGAGAGGTTCGCTGGCAGCGGAGCAACACCATGAGGACGAAATAATTGTACCGGACCCTGAAGTTGTCCAAAATTTCCCCGACCCTCCTGGTCCTGGAGCGCAAAGAATTAAAATTCGGTTGATCTGCACCCAATGAGCCAAAAGGTCAGGCAACTATGCGAGGTGACAAAGGAAGGAAGGTGTAAACTCTGAGGTAAAAAGAACAAGCTAGTATTAGGCCCCTCCCTCCTCCCTCATCGACCTTTCATCGGCAGAGACTCTGTATTCATCCAGTGAATCGCCATTTGTTGTAGCCCCTACAACACCCTCCAAAAAATACAAAATAAGATAATAACACACACTTCTAAATTTTTTGGAGCCCCTTTGAAACTGGAAGAAGAAGCTAAGTAAAGTTTTTAAGAGCAAGTCGCTAAGTCGCGAATCCATGATTTTGCGACCCATGCGACCCATGCGACTCTGCGACCCTAGGGTCGCCAGGTTTCCAGGTCGCAAGAGTCGGAAGTCAGTAATTTTGCGACCTTGTGACCCAGCGACCTTAAGGTCGCGAGGTCGCAAGGTCGCAAAATTAAGTAATTAGGGAATTGGCGACTCAGCAACCTAGCGACCCAGCGACCTAAAGGTCGCGAGGTCGCGAGGTCGCAACTTATCAACTTGCGACCTCATTTAGTGCTCGCACGTGTGACTCCTTTTTATAAGGGCAGGTCACTAGGTCGCATTTGTGACTCGCGGCGAAAATCGTGGAATTGCTCTGACAGGTCGACTAGCGCGTTTTCTTCCGGGTAAGTTGCCATTTCCTCCCTGGGTTTCCTTCACGAGCATTTCTTGCCGATTTCTGGGCCTCCCCATGGTCTTAATTGCTTGCTGGTAAGGATGTAGGGTTTTTCTGTTGAGTTTTATTGTTGTTTTGATTCTCATAAACCCCAAGGTCACCTTTGTCTTAACCAGATCCTCATGGCTATGCCCTATCTCCAGTTTAGACCCTTTCCAACCGCGTATATTTCCCGTTAGGGAGAGATTATCCGCAAAACCACGTGCGTTCGAAACCCCCCGGCAGGCCCAAGTGCGACCTGCGACCCAGCGACCCGGTCGCAAGGTCGCGAAGTCGCGCGATCTTCTGTTAGCGACTCTGCAACCCTGCTACCTAGTCGCAAGGTCGCGAGGTCGCATGTGAGTTATTTTGTTAATCAGCCACCCTGCGACCCCAAGAGAATAGTTAATAAAATTCTGCATGTGTAGACTGCATTTATCCGTTATGATCATGTCTTTCTCATCCTGTGATTCTTTCCTGAATGCAACAGGTGAATTTGGAGCAGACACGATACCGGTTCTCTCCGACTCCAGCAACATGGCACCCCGGGTATCTCAAAAGAAAGGTAGGCAGGTGGTGGAAGTAGAGTCAGACACAGACATACAAACATCTCCTCCACCAATATACAGAGACACTCTTTGCACCTTCGCAAAGGAGGACAGCCTTAGGTGGTATGAAGTATACCGCGAGTTCGCTATAACAGAAGATGAGTTTCCAGAAGATCTCCCGGACCGGGAAGTATACCTAAAGGTCAAGAAATCCAAATTGCACCTAGCAGGGGCACATCCCGCCATCTTTCCGTGCCCAGAAATGTTAGACTGGATCATACAGAAGACGGATCCCAAGAATTTCACGATCCGAGATAGTGGAGGTAAAGCTTTTTTAACATTGGAGAGCTCGTTATGGCACGGTCGCTACCCCAACCAGAGGTAAATTTTACCCCGAGATGGTTTTCTGCAAATGAAGTACCGATGATTGATACAATCAGAAAATGGTGGGCGGAACCAGATAAATTTAAAGTCAAGAAAGACCAGGAGTACCCGGTGGCCAGTCTGAGGAAAGTGTATAAGTTAGTGGCCGCCATGCTGTGCAGAGTGTACGGACGTTCGGACGCCACCACTTTCAACGGAGCATGGGCAACCATTATGGAACACATAATGGTGCACGGCACTCGATTCAATTGGGCTGGTATATTAATGGGCTCAGTGCAAACAAATTTGGCTTCAGCCTTAGCCCCAAATGAAGGAACGTCGTCAGAATTTTATATGGCTTCGTATTTATTAGATGCTGTCTGTGCCCAGCTGCATGTTGAGGGATGGCCACATAACTGGGACTCTGAACAGACCCGGGCAATCCATTTGCAGACCAAGGTTTTCTGGGAATCCAGGTACAAGTCAGATATTGAGGAAATCTCTCAGTTATTCATTCCCGCCCTTTACGGGAAACTATTTGGTCAAGACACCCCCTGCATGTCTTGGCGAGCAATGGAGACACTAGGTCAGGTGGCACACTGGTTTCCATTCGCTGAATTTACAATCATCCGAGTATTTGGCTCATTCAAAGCACCACATGCTCTGCCTAAGTTTATCACCGATAAGGTGCTCATGCAGGAGGTATGTTTCCAGATGACCTCGGGCTTCTCCAATGTCCTTTCCAAAGGGAAGAAGAAACCTTGGCCCACTCTACCCCTCACCATTGGTGCTTATACAGTCAAGGACTTCAGAGAAGTAGGGCGTGAAGGGGAAGAGATAAAAGGTTACCACTTTAGAAATCTGGATTGCCGAACTTATGACCCAGTCAGGAGAGTTCCTGAGCATTGTAAAAGGGCCAATTTTAAATGGAGTTATTAGCATGTCGAGCGCCCGGCAGAGGACGAAAAAAGAAACTGGTACAACGCAGACAGGCATCTAGCTCCGGGGATCGACTCTAATCGAGGAGAAGAGGATCACCAGAATTTAGAAGATAGGAGCCATAAGCTAGGAGGCTCTTCTTCCTCCAAAGATAAGAGAACACGGACCAGTACAGGGCCTGACACCTCGGATCAGCAAAGGGCAGCAGAAGCCCAAGCCAAGAAGGAAGAGGAAAAGAAACTGAAGGAGGATGAAGAGAAACGTAAGAAAGATGCCAGGACAGAGCGGAAAAGGAAACAGGCTGAGGAAAAGGAAAGACAGGAAAAGGAAGCACAGGTGGCGGCAGAACAAGCACTTAAGGAAGAACTTGAAAAAGTCGATCATCAAAAGAAGGCAGACCAAGCCGCCGCGGCAGAGCGAAAGAGAAAAGCTGAAAAAGAAGCAGAAGCAGAGACCGAACGCAGGAAGAAGGAGGAACACGACAAGGCAGAGGCCGAGCGCCGGCAAAAGGAGAAAGAAAAGGGTCAAAGGCAGGATGAGGAGGACGAGCTAATAGACGACATCGACATATCTCCCCTGGAAATTCCTCCAGGTAGCACGAAAAGTACCCTCAATGTTGATGATTTTCCTGGGGAACAAGAAGAAGAAGTCTTCGACCTGACCAGATTGACATTTGACCAATTCTCCTTCAAAATATGGCAAGAGAAAAGGAAATCCTTGGTGCAAAGCCATCCCGCCATATCTACGATCGCCACTGGAAAGAACATAGTCCCAGATACAAGGACAAACCCTGTAATGATAGCGTCAGCAGGCACCGCTTTTGCCGCGGCCATGGAGGAAAATGTCACTAGAATGAGCAGGGAGATTATTTCCCTACAGAACAGGCTAAAAGCAGCGGAGCAGGAGAAATCAAGACTAGAGAGTGAGATGCTACAGCTCCAAAGTAAGCCGGCCCAAGTGAATGAGGTCCCACTGGCGGTCAAGAAAGAGTGTGATGTGTTGGAAATGACCATGAGGCAAGTATATAAGGAAATGCTCACCCTAAAACAAACAGTGGCCCCGTTGGCAGAGGCACGAGAGGAAACCAAACAGAAGCATGAGCAGCTCAGGGAAGCCTCGGTAGCTTTGGACAAAATGATAAACTGGACAGCGCAGTACCAGCAAGCTCCCGAACATGTGCCTACGAAGGATTGGAGTCACACACAAGATGCCAAAGTACAAATTCGGATGAATATGCAGTCCAAAGACAAGCTGGCCAAAGATTTGGACAAAGTGATGTCTGCATATAATCACCTGATCAGTGGTATTGACTCCATGAACGCTCTTCATCACATTCCGTCGTTAGGGGCACTGGATGAAACTAAAGACTGGGAGCAGGTAGAGCAGGAAATTCAGTCTTTTCTGCAACCCATGAGACAAGCTGCTGCCGCACCGGAATTTGAGGCATCACAAGAGAACCTAAATCGGTTGCTTGTCACTCTAGTACAAATCTATACCAAGCTTGCCTCCCAAGTCGATTGCTTGTCACTCCAGTACAAATCTATACCAAGCTTGCCTCCCTCTCAATCCAGATCTCCCAGAAGAAGGAAACTCTGATACCGAATGCCTTGGAATGTATGCATCGATTAAAAGAGGAAATCCCTCTACTCTCCCCTATAGCAGCGGATTACCAGACATGGCGAGATTTCCTCAAGGGAAAGAAGATTGACGCTCCAGATCTCTCAATCACACGACCACCTCCATAGCTAAGTTCCTTCGGTCGCAGGTCGCAACCGTCCCCAGGTCGCAGGTCGCGCATACGCCTGAGTCGCAAGTCGCAATCACTTCCGCAGGTCGCAGGTCGCATGTTCTTCCAAGGTCGCAGGGCAGCTGAACCGTCGGGAAGTCGAAGCGTCGCAAAGCCCAAAGGGCGTTTCTTGAATCTATAAATACCCCTACAGGGTACATAGTTAAAGGCTTCTCTTTTGTGGACTGAAGAGCGATATAGCATTGCAATTGAAGGATTATACTCTTGCATATGTAATACAGATACTTGTTAAAACCTCTTTGTTGGATGATGTGTTTAGCTGTGACAATATTGTGTGTATTCTGCGTATATTTTCAGAATATCGTATGATTAATGAATGCTGTGTTATTCATGCTCCATAGTTATCTGTGGTTGTGTTTGACGATGCTCAATTTTACCATGTGTTCTTACAATGAATGTTGATGAACTATTTTATTAGCATTTCATTGCATTTTTCGGAAAGTTAAGGGATACTCTCGCCATAAAGAACTGTTTCTTTGGTGGTCAGATTATCTTGCATGCATTACCCCATAGATGTGTTGCTAACGACACTTCCTGGGCGTATGCATTTTGTTTATTACCTTGCTACACACAGTGTTATATATCAGTTCGATACATCAGTCATGTATCCTGTATCATGTGAATAAGTGTATGTCTGCAGATTCAATCAGGTTCTTCAAGACCGAAGAGAAAGTCATTTAAGCGGTAGCCGGACCCACACCCCGGACGGGATCCCTATTCCAAACGGTTCTAAGTCTAATTGGGACTTTCTACCGGGGAGATCCCCTACTGTTGGCCGGACATATTTTCCCGTCAACAGGTTAATTAAACAATTAGAAGAAATAATATCAGTTGTTGCAATAAGATTCGAGTTTCCAAATTTTCACATGGTAGCATAGCACAGATAATCAGCCAAAGAGCTTAGTAGCAAAGAAAGGAGGAGTTTCACTGGTCAGCGTGAGTAGTAGTTCGAAACCCCAAAGGCCATCGCATTTACCTTGGCCAAGAGGGAGTATTTCTTGAGGAAAATCAATTTTTCTGATAGAGTGACAAAAAAACTCGATTTCTCCAGATCAAGGAATTCCAGAGGCAGAGGGAGCAACCAGTATTTTTTTGCAGAGCAGATCTCTAGCTGGACACAATAGTTTTGCAACAGTTTGCTAGAGCAGAACTAGCGTTGGGTGGAAGAAGAGCACACACTAAGGGAAAAATTTCCTCATGGAACTTCTAATCTCAAGAAGTTCGATTTCCCTTGCAGATCAACAGTTGTTGTGGGTAGAGTTTCTCACTCCAAAAGGGAGTGCGTATAGCCGAGCAGCAATTGAGCAGAAGGAAGAGGATATTTTCGACATTCTTGTTGAAATGGCCAGAGCTGGGAGATCAGGACAGGTTGGATGGAGCTTCCAACTATATTATTTGGAAGGCAAAGATTTCGTTCCTTCTAGATGAGTTTGATCTCAAGGCATATATTGATAACGTGGTAGCAATCCCCACGGATGCAGATCAACTGAAACAATACAAGAAGGAGAGGGCCAAGGCAAAGAGGTTGATCCTTGATGGAGTTCAGGATCACGTGGTATCACACATAGTGGCCCAGAGAACGATCAAAGAGATGTGGGATACCCTTTGTTGATTTGTGGTAGCATCAGATCTGCTCTAAGTCTCAAACTTTGTGGAGAGGCTTAGACACATATATTTCAGATAACCCAAAAAATGTTTTGGGAAATTCCACCCAGAAATAGTTTTATTTGGTAAATTAATTATTTTTAATGAGGACCCTAAGTCTAACTCAGGAAATTAAAATAAATAATGGGTACTAATCTAAACTGTGGGTGTAACTTCTAGATCAAGTCAAAATATAATCTTAGCCGTTGGTTGGAGATCTAATCTCGACTGTTGAAGTCTCAACGAGAAGACTATAAAGGAAGGCTTGAGGGTCATTTGGAAAATACACCAGGAGGATCAAGTGATCGAATTTTCTGAAGGAGCAGTGCTCAAAGGAAACTTCAATCTAAGAGATTCTTCACGCAATTGAGAGGTACAAATAGTTTTGGCAGGAGGATCTTCTCTGGGGCCAAGGATCATCAGTAGAGAGGCAGAGAAAGACGCAGAGGAAGCAACACAGAGCCCAAAGAGGGTGACGCAGGGCCACGCAGGCCACACGCAGAGGCAACGCAGCGTTTCTGAGTTACAGTCCGAATTCAGCTAGGAAATCGAGATTTTGAGCTAGAAGGGCTGGATCAAGTTTCTTGAGAGCTGAAAGATCATGTAGAAGGGGTGACGCAGAGGCAACACAAAGGGTGTTGGGGTTTCGTCATTTCAGCTATCGGATCAGTGGGGACTTGCAGTGTGAGGTAATCTCACTATTTTTCTCTATCACTATTGTCTGTAACTGATTAGTCCGGTGAGACAATCAGAGATGTATTCAGATATAATTGCTGCTTAATAATAAAACCCTTAGATCTGCCGCATCGATTTCCCCACATTGGGTTTTTCTGGGGACATTCGTCCAAAAGTAATGGTGTCTTGTTTGTGTTATTTCCTTTGCTCAGTTTCATGTTTCCGGACCTAAATTAATTAAGTGAAGGTTGCTTCAGTAATTGCTTTAATTTTTTCAGAAGTAATCTTCAAAATAACTCGTTAATGTAATTTACAAGTAGGAGAAGTAATTCAGTTTTTTGCAGTAGAATTCCAGATCTAGGACTTGGAATTTTCACACCCTTTCCACGCTATACCAGGGATCTTCCGAGCAATGGAAGATGTACTTGGAGGAGAAGTTGAGATGCTCTAGGATGCAAAAAGGGGAGCACATAGACCCTTTCCTTACCAGGATTCAGAAGATCCAAGATGACTTGGCAGTTGTTGGGTCAACGCCTCAAGGCACAGAGCTAGTTCGAGTAGATCTCAACAGTGTCTCAGAAGAGTGGCAGGTGTTCATCCAAAATATTTTGGGCAGAGAAACCTTGCCAAGATGGGACACGATGTGGGAAGACTTGCAGCAGGAGGAGTTGAGGTGAGACTTAATGAAGAGCACCATCAGTGGCAGCAATAGTAGTGGATCGAAGCAAGTGAAGGAGGAGGAGAATGTGGCCCTTGCATTGAAGAGTCCTAGTCAGGGACAAGGGGAGCAGCGTAGGAGGAAGGACCTGTCGAAGGTCAAGTCCTTCAGGTGTGGCGAGCTAGGCCACTACAATGTTGATTTAGGGTAGCATTGGATGTGCTCTAAGTCTCAAACTTTTTGGAGAGGCTTAGACACATGTATTCCAGATAACCCATAAATTGTTTGGGAAAATTCCGCTCAAATTTTATTTTATTAAGAAAATTAATTATTTTAAAGTGACCCTAAGTCTAAACTTAGGAAAATAAAATAATTAAAGTGAATTAATAGAATATGGGTGTGAATGTTCTAGAAAAAGCAGCTCAAGTCAAACTATAATCATAGTCGTTGATTGGAGATCTAATCTCGGACGTTGAAGTCTCAACGAGAAGATTATAAAGAAGGCTTGAGGGTCATTTGGAAAAGAAACACCGAAAGATCAAGAGATAGAATTTTCTGAAGTGAGCAATGTTGTGAGGAAAACTTTGATCAAGAGATTCTCATGCAGTTGAGGGGCAGAGACAGTTTTGGTTGGAGGATCTTCTTCGTGGCCAAGAATACTTAGCAGAGAGGCAAAGAAAGACGTAGAGGAGGCAGCACAGTGCCCAGAGAGGGTGACACAGGGCTACGAAGGCCACACGCAGAGGTAGCGCAGTATTCCTAAGAAGAAGTCCGAGATTCAGCGAGGAGATCAAGATTCTAAGTCGGGATGGCTAGGATCGAATTTCCTGAGAGTAGATCAATCTTGCAGAGGAGGTGATGCAGTCCTCCATAGTTCCCCACGCAGGCCCACGTAATTACTGCGCAGAGGCATCACAAAGGGTGCTGGGGTTTCATTATCTCAGCTACCAGATCAGCCGGGACTTGCCGAGTGATGTAATCTCACTATTTTTTCTCTGCCGAGTGATATTATCTGTACCGGATTTCCAACAAGGCATCCAGAGATTGTATTCACAAATAACTATTTCTTAATAATAAAACCCTCAGATTTGCTGCACTGATTTTCCAACATTGGGTTTTTCCAGGGACGTTTGTCCAAAAAAAACGGTGTCATGTGTGATATTCTTTTCTTTTCTCAGTTTCTCGTTTCTGCATATTAATTTAATTAAGTGAAGGTTGCTTCAGTAATTGCTTCAGTATTTACAGAAGAAATCCGTAAATAACTTGTTAATGTAATTTACAAGTAGGTGAAGTAAATTTAGTTGGTTGCATTAGGATTCCGGACTTGGAATCTTCACATACAGTACCCAGTGTCCTCTCAGGAAGAAGGACAAGGAGGAGAAGTAGGACCAATAGGCAGCTTATGCCAAGGTCGATAGGCTATCCTCTAGGATGGAGGAAGACTTCGCCATGTTTACAGACATCCGTCCAGGAGTGAGGTGGGGTGACTTGGTGTTTTAGCCCCAAAGCGCTACAGTTTGGCAGGATTCTTGAGGAGGTCCACCTCTTGAATCAATACCTTGCTACGGGAGCCCATAGTATTTCAGTAGCAGGATGGACCAGTGGCAGTTGATGCGGTCAGATGCTAGAGTGACAGTTGCAGAGACTAGTTGCAGTCAGATGCTGGGGTGCGCAGTGCAGTTGGCACAATGCAAAGTTAGCAGCAGCATAGAGCCTTCTGTGACAGTGCAGATGCTAGTAGCAGTTGGGACTCAGGTGACAAATGCATCATACTAAACATGGTTCAGTATTTCAGATGCTTCTCAGTTGTAGATGTTGCAGTTGCATTAGCAACAGATGAGTGGGAGTCACAGTGCATATGCAGGGTTGGCAGCAGTTCAACAGGGTCAGCAACAACACAGATGTAGCGCATATCAGAGTTGCGAAGTGGTTGGTGGGCAGCAGTAACCAAACATCAGCAGCGTAACAGGAGATGGTGCAGAAACACAATATTGCTATCAGAGATGCAACAGTACTAGAACACATTCCTCGCTAAGAGGGAGTGTTAGTTTTTGTAGCATCAGATGTGTTCTAACCTTGAAATTTTGTGGAGCGGCTAGAATACATGAGATCTTCAAAACCCAGAAATTGTTTTTGGAAATTCCGCATAGAGATAACTTAATTAGATTATTAGTTAGTTTTTAAATATTTCCTAAGTCTAAACTTAGGGAATATGATTAATTAATCATAATTAATTAAGTCAAGGTGTGAATGTTCTAAAGACTCACATGGATCGATTTCAATTTAATGCTAGCCATTAATTAAGAACTAATCTTGGTCGTTGAAGTCTCAACAGAGGATTATAAGAGAAGTCGCTTTGGCTTGGAGAAGACACACTTGAACATTTCAATTTCACTACGAAATCGATTTCCAGAGTAGCAACTGTTTATTGCCGGAGAGAGATTCAGTGAGATCAAAGCAATGAGAGAGGGGCAGAGATAGCGAGCCGAAGAAAAAAATTTCCAAATCCGGGGAGGCAACAACAAGAGAGTAGCATTATCCCAGAGAGGCAGCACAGAGGTACTGCGCAATGATTCAGTCAAACAAATCGATTTGGAGAGGAGAAAATTTTTTCTGAGTTCCAGAGGTCGGGAAGGAGTCCTAGAAGGCCGGAGAGATGATTTTCTTAGCTCCCACTGGCAGAATGACTTCATCAGGGGCCAACTTCAGGCACACCGTCGAGCTAGCTACGCAGAGTAGCGTAGAGGCTGATGCAGTGCACTAGGGGGGCGAGTTTCTAATAGGGAAAGTCCAGCGAGTGATTGCTTGCGGGAGAGGGGTAATTCTCTTCAGTATTTTACTCATTTTTTCTTCTTGTTTGGAGTGCCAATTGGACATCCATAGATGTACTCAAATTTCACTGCTGCATAATATTAAAACCCTCATCCGCTGCACCGGTTTTCCCAAGTTGGGTTTTTCCAGGGAAATTGTCCAAAAATAACTGTGTTATTTTATGTGTGTGTGTGCTAGCATTTTCTTCCAACGTTTTATTTCTTCCGCAGTTTATTCGTGAAGGTTGCAGTTTATTTATTTCAATAGTTTCCGTAGGAAACAACAGATAAATTGTTTGGTTAATTAAACAATTAGAAGAAATAATATCAATTGCTGCAATAGGATTTGGGTTTCCGAATTTTCACAAGGCAGATATGCCAATACTTCTTACCTATGTTAAGAGGCATAGAATGTAAGATGGCATCCTTGCTCGTCAATTTGTATGCCTTGATGCATCTTTTTGTGCAATCATGTAATATAATGATTTAAAGAAAAAGAGAGGTAGATATTAATGTTATTCATAGAAAGACCGTTTGTACATAATACATATAAAAAGGGTAAAGTATATCCTATTCTAATAAAATGGTTTTTTTAAATATGTACACTAACTGAAAGCTATAGTATTTCAGCAAAATGAATTGGAGTACCAAAACTATACTCTTGTATAGAAAAACAGAAAAAAGAAAAATGGAATTTGAGGTAACAAAATAACATCTTAGACATGATATGCATCGATATTTACATTTACAAGAAGTAACATTACCTAGGTCCTAGACCTAAAACTATGTCAAAACTTTATTCATGCTGTGCATGTCCCATTTCTGTTAAGAGACTTTGCTTGAATGGTGGTGTACCACGGTTGTCATTTGAAAGCTAGACTTACAAAAGCTGACTTTACAGATGCACCGTGTTAAAATTATGGGAGTACGGAGATTATATCGCACATCTTTTGGAACAGCAAATCTGCTAGAACCTGTTGTGAACTTTCTGGACCTCCTGAAACCATATCCTGTACAAGCATTTCTTGTAGAAAGATGCCTTGCTAGAAGATTTGGATGAAGTTGATCCTCCTCACTTTTGAAGAGAATGGCATTGTATTGAATTAGGTTGTCTATACTACATTTCGTGGGTGAGACACAATGTTTCTAATAACCTACAATTTTCTATCAAATCCTTTTTTGGGATGATGTATGCAGATCTGAAGGCCCTGCTTATAACTAAAGATTCCCTGATTCGGAGAGATACTAGATTCTGTGATGCTCAAGCTTAATCTCTCAAGGACTTTCCTACCATCCTTCAGATAGACATTAGCAGATTTGTATGATGTTTTTTTTTTCTTCTTAGCATAAGCAGCACATTTTTTTCATTTTTTTTACTTGAACAAAAATTAGTCACAAAACAACTAGGAGATTACCAAATTCTCATGACAATAACAAGATATCACAGATTTAGAGCCAACAAATGTAAGAATGTACCCGACATAGAAGAACACATGGACAAAATGGGAAGGTTCCTTTTCTAAGAAAGGTCAATGCCTGGACCAATAATTGAAACAGTTCTATATTATAGAACCCTTGAAATTTTTGGGGTATATTACAAAGTAAGAAACTAAAAGGTTGTTTTCTGCGAGGCTATTACTATGGTTCTTCCAAACATTTCATTTGAAATGTTGTTTTCAATGTAGGCCTCATGGAATGTTTAATTTCTTGTAGCATGAGTAGTCTTTTGACTTGTGAGACTGGACTTTTATTACATTATAACGAGTGTTTATCTTTGCATTCCTCTAGTTACATTTATGAAGCATCAAGTACAGTTAATGATGTTATACAAATTTTAGAGGAGGAGCGTGCATCACTTCTGCAGTTACAAGTCAAACATAATGTGGAGGTGAGCGTTATGTTCAAAATACCTCAGTCATCTTAAAGCTCTTATACCATCTGTTAATGCTGAATTCTAGGTCATTTTACTTTATTATGTTCTTACAGGAAATGGAATCTTTTGTTTTTGGCAGATTAGTTGCGATCTGGATTTGCAGTTTGCAGGTATGGTTGAGGCGTGGGCTTCTGGTTTAACATGGAGAGAAATTATGATGGATTGTGGATTAGATGATGGAGACCTTGCTCGCCTTCTACGCCGCACTATAGATATACTAGCTCAGGTGTGGTTATATGTGATTTATGCTACTTTCATTCATGTTGATTGAATTATCTATTCCAATTCCTCATCATTGGATTTGAATTAATTGGAAAACAATTTTAAATTTCGTTGTTGTCAATGAAATGTTAAATTTCGGTTGTTAGTTATGCATATTAGATAACAATAATCCTTATGGTCGTGTGTCGAGTATTATTCACTTACTGTATTGTCCACAGTTATAAATTTCTGTTAGTGCAATTCATATTGTCCTACAACAATTGGAAAAAACTACTGCAGCTAAATTTATTAAGAGAGCATACATTGCACATGATCAGCTGGGCATTTCTCCAAAAAGTATCACACCAGAGTGTGACACTTGATGAGACTAATGTGTTCATGCGACTTCAAAAAAGTGAATAGGTTAACCATTAAACCTCTTAAGCAGTTCATATAATGCGTGTGTAATCCATAACTAACAAGAACAACTGTTCATCAAAGACTATTATGTATAATAGCATAGATGATATATAGGTTTCTAATGCACATAGGCTGTTATGTTCATGTAATGGACATGATATAAGGGGATAACCTTGTCTGGGCCCTGGGGGCTTGATACCTCTAAAATCGTGCTTAAAAATAAAAGCCCTAATCCACAAGGTACAATGCAAGGTGCAAGTATTAGGACCAATGTTATCAGAACCAAACTGGTGATCGATCCAAAAAACCCTCTGAACTCGGAACCGGTTGGAACTAGTAAAAAAATCAGACTAAAAAACTAATCAACCAAAAACACATAAAATATTCAAATTTTAAAGAAAAACATATATAATCATGTACATCTATATGAATCCAAACCATTTACTTGTCATGAATATAACCATGTCACCTTGCCATGTCATCATAAATTACCTGCAATCTGTGGGGTCGAGGCCACGTCATTTGCCACGTCAGTTTGCCACGTCACTGCCACATCATCTTCCCACGTCATCGCCCACACTTCGCATTTCGCAGTTTCTGTGACTTATCGCATCGCAATTTAAACAGTTTAATTTGCGATTTCTTATCATATAAATGTAAAACTCATCGATATGCGATATGCAATTTAATCTCCGTCATTGATCAATGCCCAGATCCAACGATCCATGCTGCTCCTTTGCTGATCTGCTTCACATTGCAAATAAGATAGTTTACCATGCGGTGTCTTTGAACATAAAATCGCCGAAGTGCGAAATACTGTTGGGTTTGTGTTTTAATCTCCGCTGTTGATCTATGCCCAGATCCAACGGTCCTCACTACTCCTTTGTTGATTTGCTTCGCATCGCAAATAAAATAGCTTACCATGCGATTTAATCTCTGTCGTTGATCTATGACCAGATCCAACGGTCCTCGTTGTATCTTTACTCCGGTTTGCCGACTTTGCTTCTTTGGTTGTGCCCGTTCGTTTCTTTCTAGTTGTTCGTAGAATACTTGACTCGTTCACGACTTTGCCCACGTTCAGGACTTGCCCCACGTTCACGACTTGACTCGCTTAGCGTTCATGACTCGACCCAAACGTGCACGACTTGACCCAACATGTTCACGACTCTGCCCAGCACGTTCATGACTCTGCCTTTGCTGTTTTGCTGCCTTTGCTGCCTTTGCTCCTTTGTTGCTTTTGCTGCCTTTGCTGCCTTTGTTCCTTTTCTGCCTTAACTGCCTTTGCTTCTTTGATTCTAGAGTTGCTCCTCTCTGCTCCTTTGCCTTTGCTAATGGTCTAATGTTTCTCCTTGTCTCTCTGTTGCTCCTTTGCCTCTCTTTTATGCTTTCTTACTGCATTATTGTCTGATCTGCTTCTTTGCCTTATTGCTGTTGCTTCTCTGCTCCTTTGCCTTAATGATAGTTTTGGTGTTGCTCCTTTGTGCTCCTTTGCCATCAATGACAATATTTCCAACAGTTCATGCCCGAATCTGAGACCAATATTGTTGATGATCCCATGAATCCCTTAAATTCTCCTCCTAGTAATCCTCTTACTTGGAAGAGATCACTTTGGCTCTGAGACTCGCTTCAAGATGCTAACAGACATGTGCCCGCTCGAAGATTGTTTAGAGAAAGGAAGAAGCCATGCAGGTACCAGGGATATCTTGCAGCCATCAGCACCATGATTCAAGCCGAACCTTCCACATTCGAAGAAGTCGTAAAAGAGCAAGTTTGGAAAGATGCTATGGCCGAAGAATATGAAGCTATTATGAAGAATGAGGTATGGGATGTTGTGCCGAGACCGAAGGGGAAATCCGTGGTAACTTCAAAGTGGATATACAAGATTAAGCATGGAATTGATGGAAGTATTGAAAAATACAAGGTGAGGTTTGTGGCTCGAGGATTCTCGCAAAAAGAGGGAGAGGATTATGATGATATATTTTCACTTGTGGCTCGATATACAACCATTCGCTCGATAGTTGCCCTTCTCGCAAGTCAAGGATGGACCCTTCATCAGATGGATGTAAAGACTGCATTTCTCCATGGCATGCTACAAGAAGAAGTATATGTTGAACAACCATTGGGATTTGAAGTAGAGCATCGCAGGACACATGTTCGTAGATTGAAGAAGGCATTGTATGGCTTGAAGCAAGCCCCAAGAGCATGGTATGCCTGCATAGAGAATTATTTGGTGAAGCTGGGATTCATGAGAAGCAATATCGATCCCAACCTCTACTTCAAGTTAGTTCAATGTATGCCATTGATATTGGTTTTATATGTTGACGATCTATTCCTGACAGGTAGTGAGCCTCTAAATTCGAAATGAAGGACCTTGGACTCATGCACTACCTTCCAGGCCTTGAGGTATGGCAAAGGCCTGGTGAGATTTTCCTTTCACAAGGAAAACATGTTTTGAAGCTGCTGAAAAGATTTGGGATGACTGAATGCAAGTCTCTACCCACAACGATGGAAATAAACTTCAAGAAATTATGTGGAGAAGTTGCAGGACCCAATTTGGCGAATCAATCCGAGTATAGTCAGTTGATTGTCGCTCTGTTGTCCTTGTGAACACTCGTTCGGACATATGCTACGTAGTGAACACGTTGAGTCAATTTATGACCGAGCCTCTCCATGCACATTGGACCACTGCCAAACACATATTGAGATATTTGTAGGGGACGATTACACTTGGTCTGATATACTCTGCTGAAGATGTCCGACTTCATGGATACACCGATGCTGACTGGGCGGGAAATGTTATTGACGAGAAGAGTACCTCTGGATGTTTTATTAGTATTGGTTCTGCCATGATATCTTGGATGAGCCAGAAGCAAAAGTCCATAGCATTAAGTATCGCCGAGGCAGAGTATATTGCCACTAGCATGGCTAGCGACGAAGCAGTTTGGTTGAGGAAGCTCTTTGGAGAGCTATTTGAGCAGGTTCTAGACACTACAATGATATATTGCGACAACAAGAGTGGGATTCGTCAGGCAGAAAATCTCGTATTTCACGACAAGTCCAAGCACATAGAGATCTGATATCACTTCATTCGTGATATGGTACAGAGAAGAGTCGTTCCTCTCCATCACATATCGACGGATGAGCAGATTGCAAATATTCTCACCAAGGATTTTTCGAAAGGGAAGTTCTTGGTCTTCAGAGAGCAATTTGGACTGATGGATGTGACTCCTCCTGATAAGGGGCACCACTGATTGAGAACACTGAGCCATACTCTTCCCCCTGTTTGAGCTCCCAGGGTGAGGAATTGAGATAGAGGGCTCTTGGGGTTGAGGGAACTCTGGACAATAAGGGCGTTTTCCCTATCTGTTACCTACAGGGTTGGAGTAGTAGCTCACCATATCATGATGTTTGTAGAGTATACTCCATTTGGCATCATAGCCACAAGATTGGGCATGTTGGGATTATCCCTCTTTGTTTGGCCAACGATTGAGGAGGCTTGGAGGCATGTGATTCTTACCTCTTGGTAAAGTCGGGTATCTCGTCCAAGCTATATTATGATGCAGGTGTTCTACCACATGACTCTTATGGGTTATTATTGGGAAGATCAACACGCGATAGGATGGGTTGAGTAGTAGCTCCCCTACCTCACTTATTGTCCAATATGGGTTGAGTTGTAGCTCCCTCGTGTGACATTTCCGAGTAGTAGCCCGATGACATTTTCAAGTAGTAACCTGATGATATTTCCGAGTAGTAGCCCACTGACACATGTTCCGGGTTGTAGCCCATTGGTTGGAGGGTGGTAGCTTTTGCTCCCCATGATTCTTCTTCCTTATATTCGAGAATGTTTCAACACATGGAGTTGAGCATATTGGTACACATGATGACAGGATGACACATTGATTGATGGACAAGTTTTACAGGTGGAATTCTCCCTAGTTGAGAGGGAGTGTGTAATGTCCCAGTTGAATTGAAGCATCCACCTTCCGTAGATTCACTTTCCAACACGGCCATACCCTATATCCGTGGCCGTAGTGGCTACGTGCTCCCTCGTCATCATGAAATCAGGGAAATAAAGGCGCTGATGCAGCAGAGAGTGGCGCTGCATACGCACGTAGAGTTAGTTGATCATTGTTATTTGATAGTTGATGTGCGTACTCTGTTATGTTGGCTTTGTAGTGATTACGCTGCCTTGAGCCGTAATACTACCAGTCTGTAATGAACTGCTTTTTAATATGAGAAAACTCTGTTTTTCAACTTAATTCGTGTTTGAGGATCGTTACCAAAGCTGTGTAGAGGGCCCCTGCTCAGCCAAGGTTCTGTGTATTAATGTATATATTTCTCATTTGATTTCTTTAAACAGTCATTGTATCATAATCCATTACATGTTCATATTTTGTAGTTGTTTCATTTCTGTTTATACATTTCCATAACTTCCATTTCATTCCTGTCTTTCATGTTTTTTTATGATTGTTAATCACTGATCAGTTTTCTTGTGCAGGTTTTAGGTAGACAGCCCGGGCATTTTCATAGTATTTTGGCTAATGACATGAAACTAACATTGTTCTGCTGCTAGTTTTTCTTTTCATAGCTTTTGTTTAACTTCAGTTTTGCTTTGTACATTTCAGTTTTGGTTTATCCATTCAAGAGGTTAAATTTAGATATATTAAGCCGCTCATAGCGTCTTCAGTTGCCTCCGAAAGCCACAGCTGGACTGATGGTGAGGGACTGCATTATGAAATGTGTAGTTTAGTATTAGTTTCTTTTCTGCAAATTTAGATATATTAAATCATATATGACATCTTCAGTTGCCTCCGAAAGCCACAGCTGGACTGATGGCGAGGGATTGAATCATGAGCTTATGGTTTAGTATTAGTTTACTTTCTGCAAATTAAATATCAGTTACACAAGTTGTTTATGATTACTTCCGAAAGTCATAGCTGGTCTAATGATGAAGGGTCAGAAAATGAATTGATGTAATCTGATTTAGATTTATTTTGTTGCAATTTTGAATTTCCTTAAGCATAGTTTCTTTTGTGTTTAGTTGGCAGCAAGAATAGTTTTGTTTTCATGTTCACTAGTTTACTGTTTTGATTCATTAGATTAGCAGCACCTTTTCATTTCAGCAGTACACTTTTACTTTCTTTCAAGTCTTGTCATTGTAATTTTCAATTTGCTTTTAAAGTTTCAAGTTGGTAAATCATTATAGGGGATATCACTTCCTTGAACAAATATAACCAAACTTGTTTTCATTCTAGAATTTCCATTTCACCTTAGAAAAACCAAAAACGACAAAAAGTTAAGAAATAGGTTATCTTGCACATATAGTGCGCCGCACTTCATCAGCTTACGATTCCCGGATTGACAAATTAAATGCAGCAATTTAGGACACACTAAATCGACCAAACATTTTGGCGCCGTTGCCGGGGAAGTGTAACTAGGTAGCCAATTTCTTAAAAAAAAAAAAACATAAAATCATAAAAGAAGGGAAAACTTGATAACTTCTTGAAGTATGCTCTCCTCTTGCACCTAGTGTGATCTGGAGGATCAGAAAAGAGAGTTATTGGTTTAGTAATTTCTTAAGTATGCTCTTTTCTTGCACCTAGTGTGATCTGGAAGATCAAAAAGAGAATTATTAGCCCAACTTTTATTAAAAAATATAAAAAAATGACATGCATAGAGCAAGAGATTCTAGGGGAAGGTTTATAGCTAAAGCCAAGAGTTTGATTTTCACAACTCCATCTTCTTCAAGGCATAGACCGGATTCACCACCATCTACCCCTAGCCTTAAGATTTTTGGAAGTCAAGGAACAGCTGAATTAGAGGATTCTCCTATACCACCTACTAAAACCCACTTAGAAAACAAAGAAACTTTCTCTCATCCTTCCTTGGTAGAAGAACTAGAGGACTATAAGGACTCTAAAGAAATTATCATGGCAGAGGAAGTAATAAATAGAGGTGGAGGTAGAGGAGGAGGAGATAATGAAGATAACAATGGTGAAGGAAATAACGGTAGAAATAGGGACAATCTGCTTGGATTCCCTATAGTTGATGAGGAAACTCATGCAACAATGAAAATATTTCACCATCTGTTCTCCCTAACTTTTATGGATTACGAAGTGAGGATCCTGAAACATTTCTGTTTGAGTTTGAAGTAGTGTGCCGAACTTATGACTATATGGAAGATTCTCAAAAACTCAAATTGTTTCCTTCAACATTGAAGGGGTCTGCTTTGAAATGGTTCATGGGATTAGCCACTCAATCTATCAGGACTTGGAATGATATGAAACAAACATTTTTGGATAGATATTTGGACTATTGTATGCCCACCAATCACAAGGATGAGGTATTCAAAATGATGCAAAAAGAAGATGAAAATTTGGAAGACTTACTTGAAAGATTTCAATACAACTTGAAAAGAGCAAATATGAGCAACTTAGATGATGAAACCTTGAAAGCCCTCATATTAAAAGCTATTAGAGATGAATGGATAGATATTTTAAACATGATGGGGAAATGAGACATTTCTCAACTTCCACTTCGTGACATAACAGAACTATGTGTCCATCTCTCAAGAGGAAAATCTAAAACAGGAAAAGGGCCTAGGGATCCTTCTCTTATTAGGGCTAACAAATCTGCAACTGGATCAGTAAGTAGGACAGAGATTGGTAATATGCTTGATGAATTCAAAACTGATATCTTAGGGAGCCTTAGTGAACAACTAGACACCCTTAAAATCCAAAACAAGTAGAAAGCAGAAACAGATGCTTTAGCCATCTTTTGTCCGAAATGTAGGAAGAAACATGCTTTAAGGGAATGTCCCTTGGATGCAAAAGTTGTAGAAACATGTATGATTTGCTCAGAAAATCATGAGATCAAGGATTGTCCTTCAATCCCCGGACTCAAAGCTGTTTTTCAAGAAGATCCAAATTCAGTAGAATCTCTCTGTTTTGTCGCAAGGAGACCTTGGCAGGGACAACAATCTCAAGGGTTTAATAACCCTACGAATCTTCAAACCCCACCAAATTGGAATCCTTGGCAACAACCTTGGCCCCAACATCAAAATTCATATCAGCCATGGGTACAAGGGATGCAAAATCCTTATGGGAGATTTGCTCAATTTTATCAATATCTTCCATCTTTTCAAAATCAACAAGCTCCACAACTTCCAAACCCAAATCCACAACTTTCATTGCCATTTCCACAACAACAACCTTCTCAACAAAATCCAAATCCTCAACTCATGCTTCCATACCAAAAAAAGACAAATCAACTTCCAGCTCAGCCATTGCCAAATCCTAACAATAAAAATCCTCAGAATACTTACATGATAGAAGGACAACAATTTCCTACCTATATGATTGTTCCTCTCAATGATGTACAACTCAGGTCTGGTAGAGTTTTAGAAAAACCTTCTATAGATGTCCAAGAGCAAGATACCTCTGAAGAGGACTCTCTTCAAGTCAATAAGGGTTCTGAGGAAGAATCTCTTCGAAATTCAAAAATTCAAAAAGAAAAAGAAAAGCTAACATCCACAACTCCTATAGTTGAGCAACCTGTATCTTCATCTACACCTCCTTTTCCGGAAAGACTACAAATTGATAAGGGGGTGGAAAAACAAATCTTGTTGCCTAACTATGACTTTCTAGATGAATTGAAGAATGCTTGTATCAAGATTCCATTGCTACAAGCCATTCGAGAAATTCCTATTCTAGCAAAAACCATAAAGGAGTTGAGTTTCAAAAGACCAGGAAGGAAGCTAAAAGACACAAGAAGAATCCACCTGGTAGGAAAGATTGTAGACATTATGATGGGAAAAATTGCCATGCAGAAGTATGTAGATCCAGGAAGTCCAATTGTCAAGACACATATAAATGGGATAGAAATTCCAAACACATTGATTGACTTAGGGGCTGCTATCAACATTATGAGTAGACAGACTATGGAACAGTTAAAAATTCCTAACCTTCTTTTTACACCTACTTTATTGTAACTTGCAGATCGATCGGTTATTAAACCAGATGGTGTATTAGAAGATATTTCAGTCTCCTTAGATTCTTGGGAATATCCAGTAGACTTTATGATTTTGACTCCCAAAAGTAATCTAGGAGGACATCCAATAATCTTAGGAAGACCTTGGCTGGCCACAGCTGATGCTTTTATTAGTTGTAGATCCGGAGACATGTACATTTCTAATGGTAATTCGACAAAGAAATTCAATTTGTATCCTCCCGCAAGAGCAATTACAGAAATAGGAGACAATGAATGGGTCGATAATGAGAACACTATACAACCTGTCTTTACCATTTCTGAGATTAGTGAGGATAGTCAAATTCTGAACACATTAGAAAATTTTGAGATAACTTCAGAATATGACCCCACACAATTTCAGTTGGAATCCGACATAGAATATTTATCATCAAGACAAATGTCTCTTTACTCTATGGAAGAATTTGGTAATTCTGTTTTTGAGATTTTTCCAGAAAAGACATTGAATATCAATAAACATCCGGAGAAGTCACAACAAGAAGAACTAACCAGAATCTTGCAAAAACATTCTACTGCATTTGCATGGGAGTATACTGACATGAAGGGTATTGATCCTAAGACTTGCATCCATCATATCTATATTGAGGAAAACATTAGACCAATCAGACAACCTCAAAGAATGATGAATCCAAATCTTAGGGAGATAGTGAAAGAAGAGCTCCAAAAACTTCTCAATGTAAACTTCATTTATCCAATTTCAGATAGCCGATGGGTTTCTCCTTTGGTTATAGTACTTAAAAAGAATGGTAAATGGAGAGTATGCATTGATTACAGGGAGTTGAACAAAGCAACTTTGAAGGATCACTTTCCTTTGCCTTTTATTGATCAGGTATTAGATACATTAGCAGGTAAAAAGTAATTTTCATTTTTGGATGGTTTTAGTGGCTATAATCAAATTCAGGTAGCACCTGAAGATCAAGATAAGACCACATTTACTTGTCCATGGGGAATTTTTGCCTACCGAGTGCTTCCTTTTGGGTTATGTAATGCACCAGCAACATTCCAAAGAGCAGTACTAGGAATTTTTTCTGATCTAATCCATGATTGTGTAGAGGTTTATATGGATGATTTTTCAGTTTATGGTAATTCATTTGAAGAGGCATTAGAAAATTTGGAAAAAGTTCTTATAAGATGTAAAGAAACAAACCTTTCATTAAGCCATGAAAAATGCTTCATGATGTTTACCGAAGGGATTGTTTTAGGACATCATATTTCAGGAGATGGGATTAAGGTTGATAGATCAAAAGTTGAAGTCATCTCCAAGTTGCCTATTCCAAATTGTCAAAGAGATGTTAGAAGTTTTATAGGATTTACTGGTTACTATAGAAGATTTATAGAAAACTTCACTAAAATAGCATCTCCACTCTTCAAGTTGCTTACAAAAGACTGTGAATTTAAATGGGATCCTGATTGTCAATCCGCTTTTGAAACTTTGAAAACAAGAATATCTCAAGCACCTATCTTGAGAGGACCAAATTGGAAACTTCCTTTCCATATTTCTACAGATGCTTCAGATACAGCTCTTGGAGCTGTGTTGGGTCAAAAAGATTTAATTCCTTATGCCATTTATTACACCAGTAAAAATTTGACTCCCACAGAGTTGAATTATACTGTGACTGAAAAAGAATTCTTAGCGGTTGTTCATGCAATTAATAAGTTTAGACATTACATAACAGGCTATGAAACTTTTATTCATACTGACCATTCTGCAATTAGATATTTAATGAACAAACCTGTTACTAATGGCAGAGTGACAAGATGGCTTTTAATTTTGCAAGAATTCAATATTATTGTGTTGGATAGACCAGGAAAACAGAATACAGTAGCTGATTTCTTGTCTAGGATTCAGAATGCTAAAGAAGATTCTCCTGTAGAAGATAAGTTTCCTGATGAATATTTGTTTGCAGTAACTATTAAGACCCCTTGGTATGCAGATATTGCTAACTATTTGGTTACAGGGAAACTACCTTCACATTTATTTCCAAGAGAAAAACGAAAATTATTCAGGAGAGTTCAAGATATTCATGGATTTCTAACGAATTGTTTAAAACAGGGCCAGATCTTGTGATCAGAAGATGTGTCAGGGAAGATGAAATGCCCGATATTCTTAAGGCATGTCATGATGAACCATGCGGCGGACACTTTGCGGACAAAAGGACGGCCTATAAAATCCTTTCCTTGGGATATTATTGGCCTTCCCTCTTCAAAGATGCAAAACAATATGTCAAAAGGTGTGATAGCCGCCAAAGAGTAGGGAAACCTACCCTTTCAAATGAAATGCCATTGCAAACACAGGTACTCATTGAACCCTTTGAAAAATGGGCTTTAGATTTCATTGGACCGATTAATCCACCATCTAAGCAAAAGAAGTATATATTGGTTTGTACTGATTATGTTACTAAATGGGTAGAAGCTAAAGCATTAGTATCTGCTACTGAAAATTCAGTTGTTCATTTTCTTTATGAGGATATTTTTACTCGCTTTCGTGTTCCAAGAGAAATTGTGACAGATCAGGGGAGCCAATTCACATCCAATTTGGTGGAAAAGTTGATGGAAGAATACAAAATCAAGCACAGAAGATCTACTCCTTACCATCCACAAGCAAATGGTCAAGTGGAATCCACAAACAAAGTTCTTGAAAGTATCATCACCAAAACTGTTCATCTACATAGAAGAGATTGGGCAGAAA
The DNA here is from genome assembly GCA_034641835.2 of Pinus albicaulis. Taxonomy (NCBI): domain Eukaryota; kingdom Viridiplantae; phylum Streptophyta; class Pinopsida; order Pinales; family Pinaceae; genus Pinus; species Pinus albicaulis. Next base: position 114,757 of record JAXQQM020075096.1, read on the forward strand.
GGCTTCCTGAAGCCTTGTGGGCCTACAAAACTACATGGAGAAATACAACAGGACATTCTCCCTATGAACTTGTTTATGGGAAAGAAGTCTTACTCCCCATTGAGTTCCAAGTCAAGACCTTCAAGATAGCAGTTCAGTTGGGGATGGACTTATCAGAAGCCCAAAAGCATAGAATGGAGCAGTTGAATGAGCTAGATGAGATCAGACAAGAAGCAATTCTAAGAACCGATCTAGTTCAATATCAAAGAACTAAATGGCATGACAAATATATCAAAGAGAAGAAGTTTCAAGAAGGAGATTGGGCATTGTTATTTGACTCCAAGTTTAAAGATTTTCAAGGGAAATTTCAGACTCATTGGCTTGGGCCATATGAGATCGACAAGATCTTTAACAATGGAGCTGTAAGAATCAAGACCATTGATGAGTTTCAAACTCCTCTTATAGTGAATGGCCATAGATTGAAAGTTTATCATAAGCCACTCTCTAAAGAGGATTTTTTCAAGTTGTTTCAAGAAAGTTCTGCAATCAGGCTGGTACAGAAGAATTCTTCTTCTTCACCAGCCTAGCTTTTGTTTTTCAAGTTAAAAAAAAAAAAAAAAAAAAAAAAAAAATGGTATAAGCCTGAAAACCAATCATTGATTGGCAGTCTTATACAGAAAATATGGAGTGAAAATCAGGGACACCTGACACTCTATATTTTCCAAAAAAAAATCTCTCTTTCATCTCATTTCATTTCACCACCCACTACATTTCATTTCACTTCATTCCATTTCATTTCATTTCATTTCACTTCATTCCACTTCATTTCATCCATTCCATCAATAAAAATCTTTTTTATGACCATTTCCATCTGGTCATTTTTCATTTGTTCATTTCTATTCAACCAAGTAATAGCTGTGTCAGTTTCCGCAGCTGACATCTGTTTCCGCAGCTGACTCCAGTTTCCGCAGCCAGAAGCAGATTCCGCAGCTACTACTACTCTGTTTTAAAAAAGAATGTACAGTTAGTTGTTATTTTCATAATTATGAAATAAAATGCAGGAGGGAGGATCAATGGAACATTCAAGACACTAATGAAGATCAATCAGTTGAAGACCAAAGGCAAAAGCAAGGATTCCAAAGGTAAGAATAAAGTTTATTTCAAATAGTATCGAAAAACACATTTTTATATAATTTTAAACTATGAGCTCTACCCATAACGCGCAATGATTATATTGACAGTCCCATAACCTTCCACGATCTCTATGTTATCCTCTTGCATTTATTCACAAACGGTTTCATCATTGAAATTCCGACTCTCACTCATGTTCAAATATCCCACCGTAGATAATGATACGTATTTGAGTTGACAAAGGACTCTTACAAGCCGCATAACTTCATAATCATTGATTGAAACATGTTTATATTTATTACACAGCCACCAAAATTCAAAACGCGGCCGAATGCATTATACTTTGTTAACCTCTTTGTCGTGTCTCTGTCGTGTTTACAAAACCCCACTCTACTCATTCTCACTCCCTGTTTCACTCCATTCCGTTCCTTTTGCTCACTCTCACTCCCGTATATCTACCCACAGTCTTACTCCATTCTGTTTATGGTGCTCATTTCCATTTTATGATAATATCCCCACAGTATTGTTCTCGATCCTGTGTATTCCATCGTTCCATTTCCATTTAAACCCTCACAGAGGCAAGCCTGTGAAGCAAAGAGAAGTAAAATGGGAAAATTATTAAGGGCAGAGCCGGAAGGACCGAAGTTTATAGAGGGATTTCCACAAGCAAAAGAGATGTTGAGGAAAGCTAAATGGCTGCGTTTTATTCAGAAATTCAGGGGTTACCACAGAGAAGTTACAAAAGTGTTTGCAAGATCATTTGATGGCTCGGAAGCAGAAGTTGGAGACCTCAAGTTTTTGGTCAATGAAGCATCAATAGCAACAACCACAGAGCTTCTTCAGGAAGGAGAACGTTGGTTCAAAAATAAAAGTATCAGTGATGAGGCATGGAGAACAATCCTCCGAAATCAAGGTATGGATATCATTGTTTTCAAAAGAGGAATCCCTGTGCATGCAATTAAAGAAGAATGGGCCACTTTACTACTAATTGTTCAGAAATTTATTACATGTGAAGGCCGTTTTGGCTCTATGTACATGTATCATACTAGGCTATTGATGAATTTTCTTGAAAACCAAACTCTCAATCTTCCTTATTTCCTATTCAATAGTTTGAAGAAAATGGCTGTGACTGTGCAAAAACACCTAGGAGATGTAGAGCCTCATTTATATCACCATGGGCTTATAAAAATTCTGATTGAAAAGGAGCTAAAAGAAAGAAAAGATACATGGGAACAATTCCTAGTTAGAAAATTCTTTGAAGAACCTCAGGAAATTCCTGAAGGTAGTCCAATTAGAAGGAGTAGAAGAAAGAAAATGAATGTTGAAACCCAAGTTGCTCCTACACAGGAAATTTCCGCAGCTAGCAGAGCAAAAAGAAGTAGAAGGAAAAGAACAATAGATGAAATCCAAAATACTTCTACTACTACTATGAAGAAAACTGATAGGGAAGAGAGATTGGTAAAAAGGAAGAAGAAGGAAATCAAAACTAAGAAGCCAATAATACCAAAAGGAAAAGAAATTATTGAGGCTGTCCATAAAACTCCTTCTTCTGAAGAAGAAGATCACCAAATTCTATCTGAAAGATTAGTTTTTCTTCAAAAACAGTCATCTCTATCCAAGAAGGCAGAGACAAGAAAACAAGAACAAAAGAGTAGTGTACCACAACATGTGAGGAGAAGCAGCAGGCTTAAGGGAAAATTGAGAAAAACACAAATTAAAGGTCCTCATTTCATTGATTTGGGTGAAGAGACATCTGAACAGTCTCCAACTGACCATAGTCGATTTCAGTCAGTTAGTGAACCTGACTCCTTTCACTCCCAATCAGACAATGAGCATACTCCATCTTATTCTCAGCAAAATATTGATGTAAGTTCTCCTCAGCCAGATTTTGAACATAATTCTCCCTTGCAGCACTTTGGGGACAGCCCAATGAAAAAGACACCGGAAGTAGACCCTAAACAGCAAGAGGTATATGACTATATAGAATCCTTGGAGAAGGCAGCCACAGGCCCAAGTACCTCTTCTATTCAGCCTCATATATTGCAGGATGATTTAGTTCAGTCATTAAAACAGGAAATTTTTGAGCTGGAGCTTTTGAATCGGCATATCAAAAATGAAAATGAAACACTCAAAGAACAAGATCATCCATGACAATACTATGTTACATTTGGGTATTTGGCAAAAGAAGAATAAGAAGTTAAAAAGGAAATGCCAAAAATTGAGCAGAGCACTTGTGAATATCAAATTCAGGTGCTTAATGAAGAAACCCAGAATGATGGCAGTACCAAAGAAGAAGAGAAGGGGATTAGATGTGCTGGCTGAAGTATCAAGGCACATGAATTGAACAAAGAGTATCAAAATTTTGGTTGCATGAGGACATGCAACACCTTCACAGTGGGGGTATGTTGAGTCCCGAATTTGCCTCTTTTCCATACACTTTTCCACATCTTTTTCACTCACCTAAACCTCCAAAATTTTCAATATCATGTGCAAAAGGGTACCTAACATGGTTTTTAATTATGTTTTTGTGTTTTCTATTTGATTTAGATTTTGTTCATACAGCTGCGGAAACTTGCCACTTTCCGCAGCTGCTGCAACTTTCCGCAGCTATTTTGTGGAATTATATGCTACATGTGTCTACAAAGGAAATGAGCCACATGGGCAGGCTAGGAATGACGAGGACATGGTTCGTGTCCTATTGGTTCAAGTAAACTCGTCCAAAGAAGCCGCGGTCAAAGCCATCCACGTGGAAGTCAACTATGGAGTTTCATGTCGGTTGGACTCTGTTTCGTGGCAAATAAACATCCATACGGCCGTTTCTTAGCTTGCGGAGGTTAAATCGACATCTGTGCAGAGTTCTGGAGTTGAATTGAAGCATCCACCTTCCGTAGATTCACTTTCCAACACGGCCATACTCCTATATCCGTGGCTGTAGTGGTCTACGTGCTCCCTGTCATCATGAACTTTAGGAAACATGATGTTATATATAGAGAATTTGCATACGCACGTAGAGTTAGTTGATCATTGTTAGTTGATAGTTGATGTGCGTACTCTATTATGTTTGCTTTGTAGTGATTACGCTGCCTTGAGCCGTAATACTACCAGTCTGTAATGAACTGCTTTTTAATATGAGAAAACTCTGTTTTACAACTTAATTCGTGTTTGAGGATCGTTACCAAAGCTGTGTAGAGGGCCCCTGCTCAGCCAAGGTTCTGTGTATTAATGTATATATTTCTCATTTCATTTCTTTAAACAGTCATTGTATCATAATCCATTACATGTTCATATTTTGTAGTTGTTTCATTTCTATTTATACATTTCCATAACTTCCATTTCATTCCTGTCTTTCATGTTTTTTTTATGATTGTTAATCACTGATCAGTTTTCTTGTGCAGGTTTTAGGTAGACAGCCCGGGCATTTTCATAGTATTTTGGCTAATGACATGAAACTAACATTGTTCTGCTGCTAGTTTGCTTTTCATAGCTTTTGTTTAACTTCAGTCTTGCTTTGTACACTTCAGTTTTGCTTATCTGATTCAGTAGTTAAAATTAGATATATTA